>DWAN01000402.1:0-24573 GCA_018230445.1 Heliconius hewitsoni | reverse complement strand
ACAAATTCAACAAAGTCACCATCTAATGAATCCAATTTTTATATAGGACTTTTCTAGTTCATTATCATATTTGTCGTGCAATTTACTCAGAAATTACAATATTTACACGTAAACAAATGTAACTCTCATACTAAGACATTCTATAACTAAAGTCTAGCCATTGTCAATATTATTATGAATCTTGTATTAGATCTGCCATATATCGGCTTGTTTTGCTTCGTGTGCCAAAATATATATTTGGCACAAGACAATCTTTATTTTAATAAATATAATATTTCGTGGACAGGTTTCCTCTTTGGATACACCATTTTTTTTGTGCCAATTTAATTTTTTCCACACGATATGATACACGCCTACACGAAGTTCCCCACTTTCCACCGAATTATTTGAGGCATTGTGTGTTGGGTGGCGTAACTCAACACCGGTGCCAGAGTGAAGAAATGAAAATAATTGATTCCCTCGAGTGTTGATCGAAATTATAACCGTCGCGTAAGATAGAGTCACTCCCTTGTGCCCCTATACAGTATATATAAAGCGGGGAGCATCTCGTCACCAGGTTATCTCTGCCGTATATTCCATGCCATACGTCTGACGTATAGCAGGGTAACGAAGAACACAGTTTGAAGTTATAATATATTAACATATCAAATAACAAGTAGATTTTAATTGTATCGTACGATAGTAAGGCCACCATGCATTCCTGCCGTGAGCTGCTAGTATTACTGAGAAGCGGTAACCGATGTATTATTTTAGATTTTTTTAATAAACTTGCTTTATAGGATGTCCAGGTATAGCTAAATATTACGATAGGTAATGAGTAAAAATTTTGCACTTATGTCTTTATAAAATTGAGAATAACAATTGGCGGCGTTGAGTTCAACCAGTGAGTAACAACCAGTGATATTTTCTTAGATAATTAGTGTTTGTTATTTATGATAAATATTGTTACTTATAATAACTATTGATAGTATTTATAGAACTCGATCTTCAGATGCCTTTTTTATTTTATATAATCTATGAATGAACACGACATCTCAAGATCGATTTCAGAGTTGAGATAGGCTTATAAATACGGACTCAATCATATTCTACATAAAAAAACAATGTTATATTTTTTTTTATTCTATCTATAAATATATTCGCATGACCTTTGCGATAGTTCTGAGAAAACTTTTATCTTAGTTATGTCTAAATATCGTTATGACGCATAATGTAAGATAAATCTAAGAAGAATTTGATATTGTACATTTTGAAATATCTCTTATATTAGGAGTTCTCTTATATTAATAAAGAATATTATGTCGAGTTTTTACTCCATCCTAAGTTAAAAGACATGTTGAGACTGATGGCAACGTGATAACAGCGGGCTCAATTCCCTCTCGGGGATGGATTATTTCTGATTGGGAGAATATGCAAATTATTTTCATTTTCCTATATTGGTAGACAAAGCACGGCATTGAGTTCCGCCACTCAACGTGCAATGTCTCAAAAATAAAGCGGTGTATGAAGAACGCATCTTAGCATTAGGTTCTTTCTTTCTACTTGCTATGCGGAAACACCGTAAAGCTATTTATGAACATCTCCAAAGTGGATTTAAACACATATATATGCATAATTTCCAAATCGAAGAACGTATAAAAATGATATTACTTTTGGGCCTGGGCTACGTATGCATTTAAAATATTTTCAAACTTAAATCTAAAATATATACAATAGGTATAAAAAGTCTGAATCACTGTTTTCGAACATCGTGCAAATAAAACAATCAAGCTGTCAAAATATTTAACGACGTACATGCGCCCGCGCATGTTTGCCATTTTAGTTTGTTTGGGCTTTTTAATGATCGAAAATTAGAATTTCAAAATTGTTATTACTTTATAATATCTTAAGGCGTTATTCACACATCTGAAATAATATAATATGGAAAAACGTCTTGGTAGCAAAATTTTGACTTTTTTTGTCGTGGCGAGTGTATTGGTTCAATTTCCACTAGAAATAATAATAAAAAATATTTTCGTCCAGAGAAGTGGATCACTTCTGTATAACCATAATTTGGTATGGTTATGCAAAGCTCTACGCTTAGTTCAGCTATTCAGAAAGCAGTACAAAATGATTTACGACACAGTAGGTTACATGAAAGAATTAACGTGAACTCTCCACCAAAAACCTTAAACAAATAGTTTTTGAGAATAGCGCTCAAACTCTTCCGTTCTATAATATTAGTAATATATATAAAAAAAACAAATTATATTTGTAATATTGAGATCCTGTACACGTGGTGGAAGCAAAAACCCGTCCCACGGTAAATCTGTCACTAGCAACATTAAGCATTACATACAAATACACTCCGTATTGCATCTGCCTTTTAAATGTATCATCGACTGACAAACCTGAACTTCCTTTATAGCTGAAAAAATCATAACTTTCAAAATATATTTAAAAACTCAATATATAATTATTATATTTACCAATATTATAAAGTTTAAGAGTTGAACGTGCAAATCTCAGGAACTATAAGTTTGAATTTAAAAAAAAAGTGTGTTATATAAGTCCATTTAAGGGTGATTATAGATTATATTATATTACATATTATTAGTAGTTCCGATATAATCCTCTTACAATGTGTCATGTCACACGTGTCATGACACAATTCTTAGTTATTTTCATTTAACTATGTAAGAGGAGCAAGCAGAATCTAGTACTTAGTAAGTTTCTTCTGTTCTTTGTTTCATTTCATTTTCATGACATTTTCATATCTTATTAAGTAAAGGATGAGTCTTTGTCATACTACTGACTATAAAGAGAAATAACTTTATTTTCCATGCAAATACTACCATATTTATTTAAATGTATATTTTCATTTCTTCGCTCTGATTCCCACCACGGTATTAGGAATAAATCAGTTTGTAATAACCTTAACTACTGTCTTAAATAATCCTATAATCACTATCACGAATCATATTCGAATCCGCATTTACTAAGTTCATTTCGAAATTTCAACTACATTACTACAGCATAAAAATATTATACATATATGCTTCTTACAGACAAGATTGGCCTTCTCTTTGAGTACAAACAAAAAGTTATGAATAATAAATCAAATCTATTTAGTTTATTGATTTTATATTGTATATAATTGCTCATTCAATCTGTCTGTAGGATGTGGTTCCAAGGTGACCTTTGGTAGACGCCGTGTATGTAACAAGATACTGTAGATATTATTTTAATCAGGTTGGTATTTGATTCTGTATACTGAAAATCTAATTTTAGTTTTTTTCTATAAGAATATATAGACATTTCTAGTGGAAGGTCCATTAGGAATTACATGAACCATCTAGACCAACCTCTTAGTTGTGGATACAATCCTGAATTAATGATTATCCCACTATGGTAGGAAAAATGCAGCGTTGAGTTCCACCACTCAACATGGAATGTCTCAAATTCCGGTAAAAGTGTTAATTCGTGATCTTTTGTTAATTCATGGTCTTCTGTCAAATACCTTAATTGAATGAATGGTCATGTATAACTTAAACTATGATAGTGCGAAATTTAATGTGCTTGTTGCTTGGCAAGTCAAACACACTACACAATCGAGTAAATAGATCTTGTTTTTATAAATTATTCTTGTATTGTGGCAGTCGATGGTTTATATTTTTGCATATGAACTAGCTTTCGAATACGGGTTTAGTTGTTAAATAAAATATATACTCTTAGTCTCGTACCCTGAAGTTAAATAAGAAGAAGAGAAGTAAGTTCTTATACATACCAGCATACCATTCGGATAAGAAATTCGGAGTAGTGCTTGGGACTGGTGACTCAAAATTCATTAACTATTGTAGATTTAAGGGGCCCATTTTTATTGAACAGAAAGAACATAGTGTTAAGGCACTCTGATATCCACTTAACCCATATTTGTTCAAAATATTGGTGTTTATTTTTGTTTGAAATATAATCTTGTATCGAGTGCGAATCGAACCCACAGTCAACACGTGTACGGTCAGGGCCCAACAAATAAACCTAATTATTTAATTAAAAAATAACATATTAAGATAAAATCATATAGAAACCAGTATAGCCATTTTGAACTTTGATTTATGTAGATGCAAAAAAATCTTATTAAATTAAACATACGATGTTATGCTTTAAACGAGATGTATGTAGATTGTAGACAATGTTTATTATAAGTAGAAAAAAAAACATATTAGTGTGAGTCGAACTCACCGACCGAGGGTTCCGTACCAATTTTATGATTTACATATACGATTTTTTAAATTTATTTATATTGTAAGTTATCACTTCCCATAATTTCATAATTCAAGTCAACATGAGGTACTCTCTTTAGTTATGATGACACGGCGAATTTCATACGATATGCAGCAAAAACGAGTAAACGGGTGTAAACGCTCGTATCATTTGATTGTGTTGACTTAGAAGCTGTATTCTATGCTCTAAGGACTGTAGATTTAGATTTTAATTCTTTTTTTCTTTTGATATACGGAACCCTTAATACCAATATGCCATGAGAACAAAAAAGATAATCAATTATTTATTTAAGACAAGACAACATATACTTCGAGGTAGGTAGGTATATACTATAAAAAATTGCGCCTTCAAGTTGTTACAGAGTGTTAAGGTTTTTTATTTCTAATATTATTTGCGTGTAATTATTTTTGTGTTTAACGATTATTAATTTTAAATGTTATTAATTTATTTAAAGAAAAAAATCATTTCGATCTATTAATTTATCAATACATTAGTTATTGTTGATAGTAGTTACTTAATATTATAACATAGTAAAATATTAATAAAAAGCGACTTTAATTTAACAACGCTATTTAATAGTATGGCAAAATGTGCTCACTATTACATTCGATAATTCGTCTAGTCCACAAGTTAAAATATACCGCATACAGCAGGATAGGAGCAGAGAAGAAGAAGACACTCCATTTTCCAATTCCTAATATGTTTTGCTTTTATTAAGTTAGCTACTTATGTTATACGTTCCACCTCCTGATATTTAAAACGTAGAAAGTAGAAGGAAATATCTTTGACTTATACACTTGAAATTTAATAACCAAGGCATCTTAGGTTATAATGGAGTTTCTATTGCAGCTTGTAGGTACTTTTTATTGAAATGAGTAAGTCTATGAGTCAGTGACGGATATACTAACGGTCGGTGACAGGAAACGTGACGAATATTGGAATGTGTTAACGTGGAATTAAAATCTAGATAGAAAAATCTAAGCTAAGAAATTCAAAAGAATAATCCGATCTGATTGTAAAAGCGATGGTTGTGGGTTGTGGGTTCAGATCTCATTCGGTGGAATTAATAATTTTATTTTTTTCGTTTTGCTAAGTAGACAAAGCGTTGCATTAAATTCCTTCACTCAACATGCAATGTCGAAAAAATTGTCGGAAACCAGGAAACCGAGTGTCTTAACACAAGGTTCCCTTTGCATACCCTGCTTACTAGAAAAAATTAGAGCTTCTTTTATTACAACTGCTTTTATTATATTGAATACCTACAATGAGCATCAGGCTAGACTCTGAATTCGCAATAACGGCATACAGAAATTTTAAATTTTTTAGACATCATTCACTTTTTACATTCACAAGTCCACACAAATCGATTGCAACAAAATTTAGAATAATATCCATTTAAACATAACAAAAATGGCACCAGCCAGAAGACAATATCACTCATTAAATCAGAAAAGGTTAACACAACCCCACAAGTGTCAGCGGGCGACACATTCTATCATTGTGCCCACATAAAAAATGCTGGCAAATGACGGTGAATTATTATTGTAGTACCTTTTTATCTTTTTTAACGAGCCTCTTCTACGGCGTTCGTTAACACCTCTAGAGGCTCCATCAAATGAAATATACTTCGTGACGCCGATAAAAAATGTTTTCGAGTGTAAAATTTCGTTTTAGTACGCGACAGCGACACCTGGGCGATGTGATAACACGATTTGAGTAGCTAATAGTGAAAAATCGTTGATGGCACTGTGAGCGTGACGGCAGCGTGTTGCCATTTGGTTGTGAAATTGAGGAATATTAAATTTTTGTGAAAGAGCTGATTGATATGCATGGGTTTGACGAGGAAAGTACTTGATTTTTTACACGTTGTTATCATAAAAAAGCAATATTACCAAAGTATATTAACTGTATAATATTATTTTACATATATAGTAGCCTAGATTGGTAAATGGAGATCCTGGTGTCAATGATAGAACCTAGTGGTAAGACACTCTGTGCCTATTAATACGCTTTTGTTTTCCACTTTTTGGAAATGAAACAAATAAATATTTCAATTAGTAAAGTATGATATCGTAAGGCGCAGTGGCGCAGGGGCACAAATTGTGACTATAAATTGTGACTGTAACTGTAAATCGACTGGTTGTGGGTTCGATCCCCATTCCCTTTGTCCTGCTGTGCGGGATAGCGTGAAGCTGTTTTAATTTAAGTATAATATACGTATATACATATGCACATAGGTAAATACAAACCAAAACTATGACAATCACGTATTCTCCAAAACATAAAGTGAATCCCAAATAATTTTATTCCGTCATAAAAGAGCTGAACTAATTAAAACATAGCAGTTACGTATTAAATGTACACTTCCGTGTGCAAGTAGTAAGTGGGGAAGTCGTAAAATGTGTTTGACGACGACATACTTTGTACTCGTACATTGTACACTTTGAACGCTGTTAGATAACTAATAAATTTATTTAATCAAGTTATTGTTACTTTCAATTTTATAGCTTCACGTTGTATCCCGCACATGACTGTGTAGGCAGAGCGAACCTGGAAACCTAGTGTTAAGATCCAGATCCCATTAGGAAACTTTCGTTTCGCATTTTCCGTCCAATCCTGGAGGTAATGCGTGTTGAGTGATGGAACTCAACAAGGGGCTTTGACTTGTTACCAGAGCGAGAAAATGTTTCATTTACTCGATAGAAAATCGAACCCACAACCTGTCGCGTTTACATACGCATTCTAGCTACGTTCATAATTTAGTTATGCTATGATAATAATATAGTAAATTTTATGTCTCCGTTCTCACTCTCTGTTCAGTGTCGATTGTTCACTGCAACATAGTTGAGGAGTAAGTAGTTACTAATTAAATTATTTAATGTATAGTGTAGGTTCAAAAATTACCTCAATATAAACGAATAAGATAAAAATATATCGGTTTGAAAATATAAATTAAAATATAGTGGTTATGAAAATGGACTTGTAGTTTAGCACAATTCAATTTAGCATACATTATAATCACTCAGAGTGGAGCTAATATGAATAAATCCTTTAATACATAATAATTAACGATTATTTATTAATTTTACAATAATTTCTAAAACAGGTTCACTTTTTTGTACAAAAATAAATTTAAATTATAAATATAATTATTTAAGAAATGGCATATTTCGCGGAACAACAGGTCGCGTGCTAACCTCCTTATCGCTCACAACTACTTAATTAGAGCGATATGAATGTATAATTATCCAAAACGTGGACACTTTAATATATTTTTTTTATTTTAATTAGCTTCACGCTTTTTTAAGAAAACTAAAAGTTAAGACACTCCGTTTACCAAAAATAATTCTTTCCTTTGAGAGACATTTGATACTGAAATGGTATTTTGAAAAAATTTCAACAACGATAAATCCAAGATGTAAATTTATATATTTTTAAAATAAATTATGAACTGCTTGACATTGTTACATACAAAATACAAATGTAAGAACAGTTATCTTTCCGCAGTCAGGTTTAGTTCATTGAAAAGTCGCCTGCTCACGTTTGTTGTGGGATGACTGTCCGGATCGGTAACGGCTACCTCAATAGCTAAACCAACACAGCTACTGTGGAAACATTAGTTTAGTTTGTTTTATAATTTTCATATTTACTTAGTTTCGAATAAAGAAATGATTACCTCAGTTTCCTATCCAATCTACACTGGGGTCGGAGTCCATAGTCCAATACATATATATTGATATTGAAGCACAAAATTATGAAGCTTCTAAGACAACGCAATTAAAAGATTCGAGCATGTATGCATCGATTTTGCTGCATTTCGTATATTGTTCGCCGTTAATCAAAGAGCACATTATACTCGCAAACTTAAATTTATCAACTTTTATAAGTTGTACTTGCCGTTGACTTTCTATCGCGAAATTGATACAGCCACGGTGGGCGGTTCCGATTCGCACTTAACCGGTTTTCTTTACAGCTTGGAAATTAGAGAATTGTCTCTTTGAAAGAGAAAGGCATGAAAAAATATATATTATGTCCTAAATATACCATAAAAATATTCAATATTTCATTGTGGTTTCGATATTCTTATTTTTATTGAACCGTGCTTATATTGTATTAGACTTCTATAGAATTTATTTGAGTCCGTAGATCCAGCTCGGCTGAATTCTATTTTAAGATGATTTCTATAAAGTTTTTAGGTCAAAAATATATCTTTATAGTAGTTTATAGTAGATATAAAAGAGTTACGCGCAGGTGAACAGATCACGTCGATTATTTTGATATCTTCATCTTGAATAAAAATTTATTACATTATCTTCTGAAACATGAAATTAAAATAGTTTGCTTATTCAAGTCTAGTTAGGCAAATGAGCTAATAAAGTTTCATTTACAGATATTAACTCTTATTATATATAAGAGTTAATATCTGTAAATGAAACTTTCTAGCTAAATTGTACTCAATATAACTTTATAAGTTGAAGAGTTTTGTGTTAATACACGAACTTATTATGTTGGAATTGACAAACTCTGTATTGAATAGTCCATTTATAAAGGAAGGAATGTTATACTACTGTTAATGAGGCGCTTGCGACTGTAAACGCGACAAGCCGCGCATTCGATCCCCACTCGAAAAAATTAAATATTAAATACTTTTATTTCCTCGCTATGATCTGCAGGTGAAGCGCGACGTTGAGTTGGAGAACTAGATTTTCTCTGCTTAACCTGCTTTGTGCTGGGTACAGCGTGAAAGTAAAAAAGAAATATCTATCTACTCACTCATATATCATCACTATCATATATCATTATGATATAACCTACTGTATAATGTGTCGCGTGTTAAATATAATTATTAGCTATTTTCATTTAACAATGCGAGCAAAGCCGCAGGTTTTAGATATTTTAGTTCATATTTCAAGTGAATTATTACATTTAGTATAGTGAATGGCGGAGGCGAGTGAGTCGCGTTCAATTAGAGGGTAGCGGGCAAACAGCATGGTCGAAACACTATACTGTACTGTGTACTAGAATTATTATATTTCTGCATTATATTAGGGTTGATACTCTTCTCTTCTATTTAGATGTATAATAAATAAAAAATATTATTTATTATAGGCACTGGCAGGTCTGATAATTTATTTATTTGTCTACGTACGAGTATTTCACATTAAAATAATATTTTCAAATAATACATTTTACTACTCTAAACTCTAAAAAAAATCTGTTAAAAAAATTATTACTCTGCTCAAGCCAAAATTTTACAGAAATTCGAGTGACCTGATTCACTCATCTACATACCTAAAAAGAATATATTTTTAAGTTTAAATATAATAATATAAAAATAATAATTTCGCCAACCCTGCCCTTCTACTAGCGAAGTAAACAGAGGCTCTGTCTAATGGCGAGTGACAGCGCTTGCACAGCTGCCTGTTCCGGAGAAATGTTTGCACGAAACGAAGTAATGTCGCGGCCTTAGGTTATACTATACTGTAATATACTGGTAGTGTCAGGTTCAGATGAGTATATAAATGAACTAGCCGCCTGCCGCAACTTTGTATGGAGGGACTTTAAAATAGAAAATACAATTTTTCCCTTCTCATAGAAAATTTGAGAAATCCTTTCTTAGTGCACTCTCTGACCAAATTTCAACTTTCTAAATTCATAGTCACAGTAATTTATAGCATTTAGGTGTGTGCATTGTCTAGTCACTCAATAAAAGTTTTATATAAACATAAAATATATTTATGTAGGTACATATCTCTTTTAAATATTATAGTTTTTAAAAAAAATTGTACGCCATTTTTTTTTCCATTTTTTAACACGCTTTTATTAGAACGGTTTGAAGCTACCTAAGTAACTTTGTAACGATGTAACATAAACTCAGACATTGAAATTACTAGTAAACTAACTACTCGATCTTAGGCTAATGGCAGATCTAGATTTTTTCAGTTTTACGTTTTTCACGTAAATCAGAGAAAAATTACACAATGTCAAACGAATGAGCAGCAACGTAATGTCTAAATTCGAGACATTGCGTGTTGATTGGCGAACCTCTACGCTGCGCTGTGTATTATAATTAGCAAGAAAATAACAACTATTTAATTACCACTGTGCTGACAAACAGACGGCGCCCCACATCGCCACGGTAACCCCCATTCATATATTTGTATTACTTTCATTTATTTCACAATTTTATTCAAATTAACCCAAAAAATATAAATAAAAGTTATACAAAGGAAAATATTTCGACTTTACTCCCATATGCTCCTCCCACGTGGTGCATAAAAGACAATGGACTGTATTTACATTATTATAATTTACTGACGCAAGTTATCTGAAGGTATAATGTTTGGTGTGTTGCCGTTGCACTTGAATGACAGCTTTTGAGGAAGTAATGGCAACGAGGACAAAAGGGCTGTAAGTTTAAATCCAGATGTGTATTATCATAATTTCTATTTGTTTAGTTGTGGTTGCGGTGCAGTGCGACAACGTCGAACTGTAAAAGTGATGGTTGTGGATTCAATTGTGACAAGGTAGAGTAATTATATGTAAAGTTTTATCGTTTTCGCAACGTCTCAAAAATTAGCCGGCGCATATAGGCGCAAACGGAGTGTTTAAGCACTAAATTCTTCCCAAATCTTTTTGAATTTGACCTGTCGTCGTAGTGAGAACTGCTCCTAGTGTAAACGTTATTAAATATAAATTAAAGAAATGGTTAATCGTTTGGAGAAATTGTTTTATAACTATAAATAATCTTTAGAAATTGGGGTTATCAGAAATTAGATAAATATTAAATAATGATAATAATTTTAATTTATATGATGCGTTTACAAAATACAATACAAAAATTTAATTGATATAAAATATTGTTATTTAATATTGTATCACCTAAATGATCTTTTAATTCTATATATTGCTTAACTTGTAATTGCTATTACCAATAAATTATGATTGTGATACTAAATATACAGGATTAATCTGGTTAAATAATATAAAGTTTTATTTAAAATGTGTGATAAGCATGAAAATCAAAGATTTCATATGTAATAATTTGACTTGACCCTGACTAAAAATCGAAACTACAACGTGTGCACGCATGCACTGTTCTAGTACGTTATGGTAAACTTATTCTTTTATCATAACGCTGTATCTCGAATATAGCGGGGGAGACACGTGGCTAAAACATACCGTTCTCCATATTCCATCCAATTTCTAGACATTGAATGTTAAGAGGCGGAGCTCAACACTGTGCATTATTTCTTGTTAATTAATAAAAAAATATCATTGTTCTCACTTGGAATCGAAGCTGTAACCGTCGCGTTTAAAGTCAGACGCTGTCTCTAACCTCAACAATGTTAAATAATTTATATATTACACGTAAATCCATAAACAATTACCCTGTCGTGATCCCCCAGCATTCCGTCGCCATCCGGCCATTTTTACGCAATTTTGTATGCAAAAAGATACCTTATTCTGTGCACGCGCATGTTTATCGATAAGTCTCGCAATCGATTCTGTTTTAAACGTCCACTCGACACATGATTAGAATGAAGATAGAAAGCACTTGGTGATATCATGATTAGAAATACAAATTACTGTTTTAAAATACTTTGTGCCAGCCATGAATAAATATGTAACTTGATTTTTATTATAATGTAGGCACTGTCTGAATTTGTTTGTTAAATTGTTTAATTTTAGAGGTTATCGTGTATCAGCAGTACAGCTATATATCGATACAGCTATTTTCATTTCTTCGCTCGGGTAACACGACGAGCGCGGTGACGGACGCCACGCAAGAAAAATCTCGGAAATTGGGCGGAAAGTGAGAAACGTGGTGTCTTAACATTAACTTTATTACGTCTTCATGACATGACATGACATAGCTGCATACTAGATACATCATTTATACTGGATACAGCTGTGTCATGACGGATCTAACAAAAGTTTTGTTTACAATAATTATGTAAATAAGTAAATATGTACGTAAGGATTGATAATGACTGTTATTAACATATAACAATTCGCGTGGACAGATCATTGTTCGTCCCACGACGGCGCCCGCGCACTCGTATATCTACGTTTACATAGATTAAAAGTAAAACAGATATGGTAGATATGAATTGATGTTTATACCTTTATGTATGGTTTGAGTCACATTAGACGCTTACATTTTCATTTATGTTTTTACAGTCACATAGTGGGAAGAAGAGATTGGGTCACTAATGCAACATATACAGTGTTATAGTAAAATTTGTGATAAACATATTATAAGAACGAGAAATAAAGATAAGCTTGTTACACCCAGTTTGACCTCCAAAAAGTTAATAAATCTTTTATGGGTCTCAATATACGTGTACGTGGATATAATAAAATTTCGCAATGTATTCTAAGTTTGCCAATACATAACTACAAAAAATTTAAAGTATCTGTAAAAACAATACCAACAAATAAAGATTATTACACTGTTCAATAATATTTAGAGAATAAACATGTATGGAATTAATGTCTATTGAATGTGATCCAGGGTAGCTGGGAGTAAGTACCATTGACGTTAAAAAGAGCAACTGTTGAGTTTCTTGCCGGCTCTTCTCAGCAGAACTGCCTTCCGAACTGGTGGTAGCTTTTATTATATGTTCATTCGACGATTTAAAAGTGCTTGGAATTGGAATAAAGAATAATCTGAAGAAAAATCACTTTCATTACTTTTTATAAACTTTTTCCCGCATATTAGGCTAAGTAGAGGTAACCTAGAGTTAAACGCTTCGTTTTTCATTCTGCACCTCAATTTTCGAGACATTGTTGATTAGCGGAGCTCAACCCCACGTTTTATAAACTGGAAAGGGGAAATAAAAAAAATGAAATATATGAAAAATGAAATTATACTATCTAATGGGTAACGAACCACTGCGGCACGGCGGCCTCGCTATAAAATTTAATCATAAAATATTTATAGAATCTATGACTGTAATGCCAATTAAAGTAATCAAAACAGCTGTCAGCCCGATTTGGCGCATGTAATTATTAAGTGTCTGTATCAAGTGAGTTAGCACCTGTGGGCGGTGCGGCCTAGGACCCACTAGCCCGGGAGCTAGCTGCGGCCTGCCTTGGAAACGACGTCATGTTTAATAATCAACTTATATTACATAGTTCATAATTTTATGTTTTTTATAATGAATTTAAATATATAGTGTAATAAAGTAGTATAATACGTTGTGTTATAGCTGAAGAGTTTGTTTTAGAGGCCGTTGAGGCACGGTGGGTGTGACTGTAAACGCGACGGTTGTGTTTTCGATTGTCAATTAGAGAAATGAAATATTTATTTATTTTCATTTTCTTACTCTAGTAATGGGACTAGCGAGGCGTTGTGTTCCGCCACTCTAAACGCAATGCCTCATGAATTCGATAGAAAGCGGGGAATGGAAGTGTCAAACAGGAACGAGGTTTTTACACCAGGTTTCTAGGTTCTATTTTCTTTGTACAGCATTGATATTCAAATCAGTGATATTCAACGGCGCACTTTGTCTATTCCAAGCCAAGAAAAAAAATCTCGAAGTGGAATTATAATCAGATAACGTTAATATAACCATATTACAGTCAGCCATTCCTATAGTTAGCTTCACAGGTTACTACTATCATTTATGTTGTATAATTTGGAAGTCTCCTTTGATTGCACGTCTATAAATATATGATGGTTTTCCTTTTGAGAATATTTTTTTGACTTTACACAGTAATTCGAATATAGCAGAGGCAGAGGGAACTTAGTGTTGTTTGAATCTTGGGTGAATGTTCATATATTATTATGACGGTAATTACAGAACGGATTGTCTTGACATTAAATCTTTTTACCTACTCCGCTAAATTTGGCATAAAACGTAAAACTAATAAATAGAAATGCATATACTGTAGTTTTTCAGGCGTATCAATATTTACATTCAAATGTGCATACATTTTTAACATTTTAAAAATGTTATTACTCCGTTAGGAATTGAAAAAATGCTTTTTTTTAGAACATTTTACGTAACGGGATTTGAAGCTGCGTTTAAAGCAAGATTTGGACCTGCTCTTAGCCATCTGTTAGATGGCTAAGAGCAGGTCCAAATCTCGCTTCATTCGATTTTTTACAAATTTTCCAAAAAAAAGTATAGACGTGGTAAACATAACTGCACTATGATGGCATGGGTAGCGGGCCATGAAATGGGTAATTATTTAAAATCATAATATGACCCGCCACTAAATCACGGTGGGCTGTTTAACGATCATAACGGAGTTTACGACATCCTGCGACTATCAATTGCTGTTTACATGTTTTTGTTATTGACTCGTTCCTAATTATATGTACGCGAGTGGTAAAGTTCACGCGTTACTTTATATATACACAAAGCTTGAAAGTTTAACTGACATAAAATAAATTTGATTAAATTTGCTGGTGACGAGACAAAGCGCAGCGTAGTGTTTCGCAAACACACAATATCTCGAATTGGGTAGTGCTTTGGGAACGAAATATCTTAATACTAGATTCCTTTTGTTTAGCCTGATAGATGTGAATACAACGTGAAGATAAAAAAATGTATACACACCATTGTATTTGGAAAATGTTCATGCGACGGTTGTGGATTCAATTATATTTCAAATATTGTCATCGGTCCTGTTAACCAATACTCGAGGCCAACTACCAGTTGGCTTATTACTAGAGTGAGGAAATGAAAAAAATTAATTCCCCTGAATGAGAATTGAACCCACAACCTTTACAATCACTCGCTGTGCCGCTGTGTGTTTCAAAATTACTTATAAGTTATTTAACATGATACAAACTCGCCGGTCGTGTGTCACAGTGGTGCGGTCGTTAGACGCGCGTTAACCGCATCCTGACTGTACACAACGCGGCGTTCAACATTGACGACTCGTAAACTATTTTATTTATTTGCTCCCACCGACCGACATTTATTGTCCATATGTAATTACATTTCTATTGAATGAGGTTTTTGATTAATTATCCTAGTGTTAGTTAAAACTGTTTTAAATTCAGTGTTATAAAAGCAAATAAAGAAAAGCATTAGGCTTTTTTCGCGTAGCAGTGGTGAAGACATTTCGTTCTTCACTTTCGAGACGTTGCGTGTTGTAATGGGGAACTACTGGAGGAATAAAATATGTGAGGAGTATAACGTGAAGATATAAAACATCGATACAATAAAATAATTCGATACATTATACATATACTTATGAAGATCAATAGATGATAAAATACTATAGCAAATATATTACTAATACCAGTCAAACAAAATATATAACCTCAAACGGAACTCGAATTTAAACTTACTTCCCAACTTAACTACAATTACA
Organism: Heliconius hewitsoni; assembly: GCA_018230445.1. Classification (NCBI taxonomy): domain Eukaryota; kingdom Metazoa; phylum Arthropoda; class Insecta; order Lepidoptera; family Nymphalidae; genus Heliconius; species Heliconius hewitsoni. The sequence goes on along the minus strand of DWAN01000402.1, from coordinate 8,976 downwards.
AACATTACAAGAATAAAAGGCGTTTAAATTATAATTTAAATTTAACCATAAAACAATCAGAGATGCGCAACCTCTCAGTTTGATTAAGCGTAGGCTTAAGCCCAGCCAGGCTCTACTTTGACAAAATTTCCCGTATGTTAAAAGGCTAACAAGCACTGGCTAAGTGTCATTTAATAAATTCGTGAGCGCCACTCGCGCTAATTATAGTTAAAGCTAATTACTGTTTAGTTGCAGCACTGCTGCAGCCTGCACGCTATGTGCAACGTGGGATTGCATTTTTTTATATTTACGCCTGAGAGTTTTTTCTTCTATGATTTTGATATTAGAGTAGTGTTGAGGCAAAGCGTGGCGTTGAGTTCCACCACTCAACACGTAATGCCTCCAGAGTTCGGTGGAAAGTGGGGAACGGAGTGTTTTAACACTAGGTTGCATCTGCCTCTGATGAGTGAAAATTGAACCTAAAATCATACCTAATACTTAATTAGAAAACGTATAAAAATTTGAACGCAGCGGGATTCGAACCCGCGCCTCCTGAACGCCGACCAGGCGATCTGACCACTGAGCCATACGTTCTCACTGTAGGTTCTCTAATCTACTGCGCTACAACGGCCTCAATAGCAATTATTATTTTTAGTTAACAAAATAATGAAATTAGCTACAACTTTCCCCATTTCAGCATTATTAGTAATTAAGAAATGACTTTACGTTATAGCGCACCGCAATATGAGTTAGCAGATATTTTAATAACTACTGAAGTAACAAGTTACAAGAGGTTCTTGTAATTTTCCATGTTGTAGATGAATATTGTTTTAACAGTTTTCAGTGCAGCTGTTCTAAATGAAAATTAAATACTAATCATATTAGCATAGCAGCTGGGACTTTGTGTATTAGTAATCTATTTTGTGTAAAATTATTAAGTAGCTTAGTTGGTTTTATCTTGACGCTTTATCTCGTATGTAGCGGGGTAGTTAGTGGGAGTGTTAAGGCTCTCTGTACCCCACACACCGCTTATATTTGTGAGACACTTCATGCATTGTGGCGTAGTTTTCCATCTGAGGCCATATTGACTAGAACAGCCTATGAATTTAAGCGTCATTGCTGAGAGTTCGATTTTATTTGGAGGAATAAATCATTTAGATATCAATGCTGCGATGGAACGTAAAGTGCGGCGTTGAATTCCACCACTTTATTCACAAACTAGGGCAGAAAGTGGAGAACTATTAAACAACTTAGTTAACCACATTGTTGTTTAAATATAAAATTAAAAAAAATCACTGTCATAACATGGAGAAATTAATAAAATAAAAAGATAAATTGAAGCTATCATTTCAGTTAAAGCGGCATGAAGTGATTACTAGGGGTAGGTTCGTACCGTAATTTATTTTATCGTTTAACACACATTAACAAGGATCCCCAATAGAAGCGTTAGCTGGCTGCCAAATTAATAGCTGGGATAAAGGATAATCCCTTTTGAGGTATCCCATATTTAGGTGCTTCGTGTATTACCTATGAACCCACTCATTTAGTTAAGCCATTGTTACAGAGTTGACAAACGTCTGATATTTACAAATTGTTTAAAAATTTGAATGTAGCAGGACTCGAATAAAAGAACCGCTGGTTTGAGTCCAAGTATGGTAGTTTCTTTCCGCCAAAATGGCGGTATTCTAGTTCCACTTTATATTTTTTTATGTTTTACATGTTTTTCTTTTTTTAGTGATAAATAACACTTTAATATCTCTTCTCTTATTTTTTCTTGTTTTTTTTTATTATTCTTGCTTTTAGTAGCTTAGTATCTATCAGAGTATAAGTTTTGAGAATTAAGATCAATCAATCTTTAAAATGCAGGAAAAAAAGTTAAAAATGGAGATTATTTGCGGATATTATTGCAGTCGGTCAGCGACCAACTGACCGACGCGATGTTTAATGATTCGATCCTCACCTGAGGGCATGAATTATCTTCATTTCTCCGCTTTCCTACAAAGCGTGACGTTGATTTCCTCCGTTCAATGTCAAATACACTACAATGTCTCGAATTCGGAGAGTAAGCGGAAAACGGAGTGTCTTGCTTCTCTTTTTTGTCTCGTTCACCCTGATAAAGCGTTAACAAAGATTAAAATATGTTACAAAAATATAAAAATATGTAACTACACAGTTACTAACAAATACTACATTCTTCTCTGAGTTGTCTTAGTAGATATCGGTATAAGATATTGCGTAGACTCTGTCTGATTTAATTATGATATCATAACCTAAGTTTCATTTTAATCTATATTGCAGTGTAACTTGACGCAAATATTGTTACTTCATCCGTCTTCCAGATTTGAAGATAACGTGATAGTAATATAGACTTATATTAGTATAATTTTTTATTCGACCCCTAAATATACTTATTTGTATACATTAAAATATTATTTAACAAGCGTATACGAATTCGTATCATAGTTCAGTAATAACATATACCTCAATGACTGCGGCACTAGCACTGCTGGCAAAAATCGTGAGTTCTAGTCCCGTAACGTACAAACACATATGTTTCTAAAACACACACACACACACACACAAATGTGTGTGTTTTATACTGTATTAGTGTAGTAGTCTAAGGCTATAAATTAATTTGTAGCATCGTCCAAGTCTGAAAATTTTGAATTTTGGTTGATGACAATGAACGAGATGAGAGAGAAGTAAGCAGAGACTACTCCGATAAGAATAAAGTCCGATAAGTATCAAAGATACGATAATAACAGTTTAAAAATATTTAAAAATATTTCATTAAAATTATTTAGCTTAAATTTGTAACTTTTGGGCATAATGATGAGAGTCATATCCAAACACCTTAATTCTATTAAAGTAAAAGTTTCTCGCTTACCATACTGACACATTTAACCCTAGATTTGGATCCTTGAGCCGGTCGTATAGTGTAAGTACCCTTCAAAAAGCGTCTTTCAGGTCTAAGTTGCCTAAAATGTATGTGAAGGAGCTTTAGTGCCTTAAAAGCTTATACAAAATGAACATTTAAGTTGTGAAATTTATTTGTGGATTCTGAAAACTATGGAACCTTGCCTTATTATATATAAAATATAACGGAATAGATACATTTTTTTTTAAATAATCAAAATAAAATACATACATATGTATAAGATAAGATAAAAAAAAAGTCTTTATTGCACACTTGATAGGGTTAATTACATCATTTTTAGGACATAAAATGCACAAAGGTGACCTTATCGTTAAAAGCGACCTCTTCCAGGCAACCAATCCAAATTACGTAAGGATACAACTAACAGAGGACATAATGTGGTGCAAACCGACGTGGATACACTTAATAAATAAATAAATATATCTTAGCACTAGGTTCTCTCTGCCCGCTATATTTTTTTTTAAGGAAAAGGACAAGGCAAACGAGCGTTCGGGTCACCTGATGGTAAGTGATTACCGCCGCCCACGACCCCGTGCAGCACCAGAGGAGCTACAGGTGCGTTGCCGGCTTTTAAGGTGGAGATAGACGCGCTTTTATGTGTGATACATCGTGAAGCTGCTTAAAAAATTGAAACCTACGTGATTTCTAGAAATAGGTGAAAGGTGGAGTGTCTTAATACGAGAATTCCTCCATTCCGCGCTAGGTAAAAACCAGCGAAAAGCAGATTTTAAATTATGTACATTTTTTTTCAAACGAAAATCTTTCATGAGTCATACACACATCCACAACGTTTCGTCACCGACTGTTAATTAAGTGAGACGTAAATTATGCTTGACTTATATTAATTGCTGTTTCAACGGCCCCGCGTTAGTGATTGTTCGCAAATAAAGTACTCAAATCCTATAATTAGCTAGGCATAAGTTGCGTGTTTGTATTTATAATATAATTGATTCGAGTACCTTCTGGTTCAGTTGTTCGATACTTCGGGATGTTTCCAGTTCGATTCCTTGATGATTGAGTGGTATATAGCTTAAATAAATTGTAGATTTTATAGTTTCAATAAGTTTTTATTTGCGAGTTTAGCGAAATGTTGTTAAATGGAAATAACTCAAAGTTGTAGATGAAATTTAAGGAGCTCTAGGAAACTCTGCCAGCAGGTACTCATTGTAGATTACGTCGTCGTTTTTGACTGTCTGTCCGTCTGTCACGACCATTAATCTCGATTGAGTAAAAGATTTAAGCTGAAATTAATATTAAACATTCGAGTATATGGGCTCTATAAGCACAGTAAAAATCAAGCTTCTAAGCTAACGCAATTAAAAGATACAGGCATATTAAAAGATACCGTGAAACTTATGTTCACAACAATAAGGAGCAATGAAGTGAAATAGTTTCAATCAAACCATATATTTTTTTTATTCCTTCACCTGAGTTTTAATTTTTTTTTTAATTAAATAAAAACAAGTGCGAGTCGGGCCGCCCACGGAGGCTTCTGTTCAAAAATTGGAGTTCTCGTCCTTTTTATGAAATTCAGGCTTAGCTTTGCCAGCCCTATTTCATCTGATGCCAACTTCAACTTGAACTAGCGGCTTTAATACCAAATTTTGGTCTCCATTTTAAGGCTATTGTATTCTAGGATTTAACTACGAATGTATAGATTTCAGTACTGAACAATTACTACTTGCAGATGCTAGCTACCAAAGTTCATAATTGTAGGTTAACTGGAAGTGCCCTATTCATTTTGATTATCTTTATAATGTCGAAATACGCGTATTTTGCGATATAAACGGTAATATCTATTTTTTAATTAATGTAGAAATACATTTTCTGATTATGTGGTAGGAATTTAAGCTCGACATCTCCAAGCGTTCTTTAGATAAAGGCTCTTGACAGACAGACGGACAACAAAGTGATCTTAAAAGGATTCCTTTTTTCCTTAAATGTGCGGAACGTACATAGGTACCCTAAAAGTATTATCTACTTTAAATTCAACTAGCCAAAACCTCAACAACCATTTCCTCTCTCATTTTAAATGTCCTCAAGAATAATAAAAGGTGTTAAATTACTATTAAACACACCCAAAATTGTATGAATACGGAACAATGTCTCCAGATGTGACGGGGCGGGCCGGCACTTTACCGTGAATGTAAGTTAATGTAGCGCAAAAAATACGATATAGTCGGTTCACAATGAACTTATGGTTACAATACTATCTGCTGCAAGTTGTTCGAAACATCGGGTTTCCAAAATTGTATAATATTCTCATATGCGTTAATAACGATTGAAAGTTTAATTTAATGAGATATCTTGTTGAATTGTCTTGTTTGTTTTGTTAGCTTGTGTAAAAGGGTTCCGAAAAATTTAGATGTAAAAATATATTTCTGTATATTAGTTTAAAAAATAGGAATATTCAGAATTTTATTACTGTTAAAATCGATTTACAAAATATAAATACTATAAATAACACAGTATTTAAAGTAATATTCAAACATTGTCATTGATCTACAATACTGCTACTGAGCCAAATATACGTAATTTCCGCTTTATGAGCTTACAGTACAAAAATAAAAAGAATGAACGGAACCGATAAATCTAGTTTTTCAGTGAAATGGTTGTACGAGTGTACTTCTCACGTCAAGAATTGGTATTAAGATTTAAGGGTTGAATGGAGGAAGCATCCTTGCGTTAACGCCTATAATTTACTTTTTATAAGTATTTATAAAATCGTAAGAAAAAATATTTAAATAACGTGAACGTCTTTCGAGGCGTAGTGGAACAGCTTCTTACAGTAAACGCGGTGGTTGTAGGCTTGTAGATTTGATCGAAATTCAAAGGAATTATATTTGATTTCATTGCTACTCATCAGTAGCTGATAGACAAAGCGTGGTGTTGAGCTCCGCCACTCAGCACGTAATGTCTCGCAAGTGGGCAATGTAGGTTTCTTCTGTATAACTAGCTATGAGGGATAAAGCGTAAAGCTGTATATTTTATATTTTAAGCTACCATCAAATAAGTATCACGACGTCAATTTTATACAAAATATTTTTTCTATAGCCATGAACAGCGTGCGTCTTTCTATGACGTCTTAATAAGAACACGCGTGCACTCCCCTCACATCAAGTCGATAGCGGGTTCAAATGCCCGAAATAATACAATTGTTCGGTAACAATGCCTTCTCTAATCACAATATTGTGACCATTGTATGGGAAACGGATTTTATATGAATAAAGGAACACTTAAATTACAGTTTCTTTTGGATACGACTGTTACGCCTTTATTTAAGAAGTGTAGATATGATTATATAACAGACATAGCTCACAACTTTATTTGTATGGATTTATTGATTTCCACTCGAGGAAATTAAATGTGACGAGACAATAAATACGGAGTTGAGTTCAGCTGCTCAACATGCGATTCCTCTAGATTTCCATTTAAAGTGGGAAACAGAGTGTCTCAACACGAAGTATTATCTAACAGATCTAACTCTATCTGATTATGATTTAACTGTTTACCCTTATATTCCAAAATATTATGTATATATTTTAAAAAAACTAAAAACACTAAATATACAAAAAGTTCCACTATGCAGAGCTTGGCTCCATCGTCAGGTTGGCTTTAAGATACCATGTTGTATTGTTATCTAAGCAACTCATACCTGCAGAGTTTAATCGTGATACAATTTCCGCATTTAGGTCGAATTCATTTTATTAGATTTTATTACAATGTAACAAAATAACATAGTTACAAGCTGACCTAATAAAAGCGTGTCAAAGCGTTGGGTGAACAGTTTTTTATCACCACGTCGTCGTGAACTATTTCTCTTCAATCTTTAAAAATAAAATTTTACTTTTTGTCTTCAAATCTTAAAATGTTTATTTTTACTGTATAGAAAACTTATAAAAAATTTTAGAAACCGTTCCACCACTCCACAAACGCTCGCTTTTGGAAACCAAGCGCTCTGACCAACTTAAGCCATACATATGTTCTCATCGAACTACGTAAATCGTGACGCAGGGTCACATAGTGTGACAGTAAACGCGACTAGTTGTGAGTTCGATCCCCACTCAAAAAAATTAAATATTTATATAATAAATGATAATTCTAAGGAATTATCTTTGGGTAGCGGAAATTTGTAAAAATCTCCCTACAGAGATTCTAACAAGATAAATAATTTGTATCAAGCGTATGAGAATTTCAACGTAGCCCGATAAGAACGTATGGCTTAAGTTGGTTAGAGCGCTTGGATCCAGTTCTTTGGCCTTAAAGTCAGGTTTCCGGGTCACAGAAACCTGGGAACCTAGTGTTGTTTCACTACTCAGCTATATGTGGGATACATATGATAAAAAAATAAAAAAGAAAGAAAACCTAAAGGAAAGTTAGGGGCAAAATATCTTAGCAATAGGTTCCTTCTGTCCCTTATAATGTGGCGGAGAGTGTGAAGCTGTTTTTTTTAATAAACTATAAACAAATAAAAAAAAATGTTTTATTTCCTATTGAGTAATTGGACCTCATTTACGTCAATCCAATTCATGATGACTTATGAATAGGCTTAAAGTCCATTGACTTATTAAGTAGAAAACCAATAAATGTAAAAGGAACGCATTTTTTATTTATAATAAGTTTTATAATATGGATACAGATTTTACTAATATTGGGACATCGTGGCTCAGTTTCACAGTATCTGGCCGTAAACGCGACGGTTGTGGTTTCTATTCATTTTCGGAAAAATAAATTATTTTCGTCTCGTTAGTTAGTTAGTAGTAGTAGCTTAGTTTTAGCCAAAGACAAAGCGAGGCGCTCAACACAAAAATTGAGCTGTGTGGGGTGGAGGGTATGGTCAAAATTCTCAAGCACCATCTCTATATAAAACGTGCTCACCATGAATAAATGAACTAGGACGACTGTGAATGTATGTAATGTTAAGAATTTTCTCCTCAACATCTTTACCTAAGCAAAACTGGAAAAAAAAATCTTGTACCTTTAAAGCTACAAAAAATAACTACGCATATTTTTTATATCTTAGGTGAATACACAGCCTTGTTTTATTAAGACGAATTAGCAAAAAAGTCTGTATTTAAGCATTCTTGCTATCATTATGTTCAAGGCCAAAGCTCAAATATAAAACCAGTAGTGGCACAGCGGCAGTAAGCGCCTGTCGCGTTGTGGGTTCGATTCTCATTTGAGAAAATTAAATATTTAATATTTTAATTTCCTCACTCTAGTAACGCGGCGATGAGTTTTGCCACGCAGTGCCTATTCCGCGGGAAGTGGGCAACGCAAGTGTTTTAAGGAGAACGTAGTGTCTCAACAGATGCCCTCTGCGCTTTCTGTTATTACAACGTGATGCTAAAAAAAAGAAATTAATGAAAAGGCTACCATGGTGGCGTGCATTTCCATCAACATACGTAGGTACAACGTACATATGTAATTTCCCCCTTACGTCGGTAAATGGAAGCAATTGGGTGTAAATTCTGTGCGGGTCTCACCATGTAATGACTTGAAACACTCTTGATTACAGTGAATAGCGATCGGATTTGACTAAATTGTAAATTGTCCTACATTCACATTGCCTCGAAAGCATCTGATTGTAACTGCTGTAGTGTTATGTTGTTATAAGTAAATGAATAAATAATAGTATACATGGTTGTCGGCTCGTTTCCTGCTCTGGGGAATGAAATACTTCCATTTTCTCGCTCCGATAACAAAGTAATTGTGCCCTCGGTTCCTCCTGGCCTCTACTAGATAAGCCAGTATCTACTGTATTAAAAAATAATTCTAGAATTACATAAAAAAATGAAACTTATATTAAAATCATATTTTTCCTCATTGCCCACAAATAATAATTTAGCTTGAGAGCTATTAGTTAGTCTAACTCGCATTAGTCAAAGTACAAGGCCAGACAAGTGTACGGGGTACAATATATAGCCTGACAAACGCTCGTAGCCCGCAAGTTATTCAAAGTGACCAACAGATAACATAACAACGGCTATACATAAGTGAAACTATCGACGTAGCTTGGCGAGAACGTATGGCTCAGTGGTCAGAGCGCCTGGTCGGTT
>DWAN01000401.1:0-24580 GCA_018230445.1 Heliconius hewitsoni | reverse complement strand
CGTGCAGTGTTAGCGATCGCAGGGGAATACCCCGCGTGCGCTAATCATGGGGGGTGTAAGCTAGATGGTAGTAGGTTCGGTCCTCATTCGCGATACGGTCGACGATAGACGATGTCTCTTCACTCAACACATTCCATTCCGTTTCAGAAGGCAGAGAACGGAATGCTTCAATACTAAGCTCTCTCTCTGCTTACTGCTATAGAGTGTGAAACTAAAAAAAACATATACAATGCTATATACCTTAACAGAAAAATCAATAACAGGTTTGGGGCGTCTCGGGCGTCTCGGCTTATCCTCCTTGCCATCCTTGTCTTTGCTCACAGATTTGTTACTGTTGCGCCGGCGCGGCGTACGACGTGGTTTGGACTTGCCTTCTTCACCTTCTGTTGTGTTTCCCTGTAAATGTATTAAAATTATGTAGTTAATAATATATTGTCGTATATTTGAAATATGTATAGCACAAAGTATTGTAGATAAAAATAACTGTAGTTTAACTGTTTGAATGACACAAGCATCAAAACGATTATTGAGCTATATATAATATTATTGAGCTATAATGTAAGATATTTTATATTATATAATATAATTTGTTAAAATATAATTTAGATATCATTTAACAATAAATCTAGTTACTTAAAAAAAATGACCAACCTCGCCCTCACTGTGGCTCTTGTGCGAGCGAGTCCGACGTCGCTGTCTCCTCGCGCGTGCTCCTCCGCGCTCTTCGACGTCAGTGTCCACTTCCTTGAGGGTGCAGGCGCGACCGGCGCTACAAAAAGCAAATTGAACGTATATATTAGGCCAGTCGTGGCGCAGGGGCACGAACTGCGACTGCTAGCGCCACAGGTTGTGATTTCGATTCCCACTCGAGAGAATGAAACATTTAATATTTCCATTTTCTTCGCTTCGTGTTGAGGCAAAGCGCGGCATTGATTTCTGCCACTCAACCCGCAAAGCCTGCAGAATCCGGAAAATGGGCAACAGAGTGCCTTAGCACTAGATTCCCTCTGCCCCCCAGTAGGGTTACTGGGTAAGGAATACAGACCCTATTTTTATATCTCCTATACATAAGTTATTTTAATAATTTTAAAATGTTATTATTTTTAGAAAAGAAAAATACTTTAGACTTTTTCCAATACGCGCATATTCTACGCCTATTTCGTTAATTTTTTTTATATGTTTTCTAAAACGAAATATAACACACAACACACACAAATTTTATTATAACTTACAGCATTTCAATATCCCTGAGCTGTCCCAATACAGGCATCAGTTGCACTCGACGGTTGGATAGCAAATGCCAAAGAATGCCGACAGGGCGTTGGCTCATACGCTGTGTCTCTATCACCTGTACCATGTTGGAAAGAGATAGCATTAGTATTATCGTTAAACTCTTAGCAAGTGACAGAGATAGCAATAGAAATGCTTTGGAATACAGGCTGAACGTTGGATTGTACTGTCTCTATCACATGTAGAATGTTAGAAAGAAATAACTATAGTCACCTTCAAATATGTAAAACACTGCTATTGTTATCTTTTTCTATTATTATAAAAGACAAAAATTTCATACTATCGTAGTGTATCATGGAGTTAAAATTATAATATATTATCAGTAATATTAGAAGGTATTTTTGAACTTGTCTAAAAGAAAAATAACAATAACTCACCTGTGTTGGTGTCACAATAATATCAATGGGGACGTCGTGTGGACCAAACAGCTCCGCCGGCAAAGTGTCAAACACCTGAAATTTTTAAGCAATAAATAAAAAATTATGTTGAAGTCAATGTGACGCAATGGTGCAATCAGGCATTGCACCACTTATACGAGCGAGAAACTCAAAGGAATAGTTTCAAGATCTTCAGTTATTTTATAGTTGTTTAAAGGTAGGATGAGACTTTAATTATTCTGTTCGATTCCATAAAAAAAAAATCTTCAGGCTGTATTCCGCATACAGCAGGGTAGGCAGAGGGAACCGAGTGTTAAGACACTCCGTTCACCACTTTCCGCCGAAATTCGGAGACATTACGTGTTGAGTGGTGGAACTCAACACCGCACTTGGCCTGGACCACCAGAGCAAAAAAATGGAAATATAAATTTAAATAAATATTTCATTTCGAGTTTCGAGTGGGTATCGAACCCACAACCAGTCGCGTTTAATGTCACAGTTCCATAATTAGTTTTTTTTTACTTATTAAAGATTTATGTGCAGGGTTTCTTTTATCTTTTAATAATATTTTTTTAGTCACACTCTTGTGTCACTGCGCCACGATGACCTCAACTGAAGATATACCTTAAAACAACAATAAATACCTGACAATCATGAACTGTTGTCACCACTAGGGTATTGGGCTGGATGGCCTTCATGTGCATCATCAGGCCAAACTCCAAATCTCCATAACCTGGTATAATTTAAATATTATGCTAATTTATTATATTCCCTTAACAGTAAAATAATATAAAGTAAAAACTTGTGGTGAATGCATTCATGCACACGTGTGGAATTTCAATACATAATAAGAAATTTGCTTGAAAATTTTATATTCTTATTATTGTATATTTAAAATGTAATGTAATCATATTTATTAATATTTGTGTAAAAATAATTTACATAAAAATTAAAATGTTCGCTATTCTTTACGATATCTTTATCCACTCACCTTTTCCTTTGCCAATGCGATATCCCTCCTTAGAAACGGCCACTGAACCCATCACAACTAGGTCTAGAGAAACGGAATCTTCAATACCTGTTGTTAAAACAAATGCTTTTTATTGTTGTTTAATATTTTATTAAGAAAAAAATGTTCTATTCCTATTTTTAAAAAAAAAACCATTAGTTCTAACTAGGAAATAGTCCCGAAAGACCTTTGTCTAACTATATCAAAATTCGTATCTACAACTGTTGCGTATGGTTGTATGGAACGTAAACCTATTATTCTACATCAGTGGCAATAACAGAATAATAAATATATAGATTCAATCAAAAATACAGAAGTCTGTACTCCAACGACGTTCAATGAGTCAGAAAAATTATATCACATTTAAATATAAATATATACATATTATTATCAATACTATAATATTGTTAGCTTTTGTCAAGGACAAATGTAATACAGTAATCAAGTGGCTCGACTCAGTCACGAATTCGACATGCCAACATAACATTTCAATGCGATATAGCCCGCGAGAAAATCTCTAAATGCAAGAGAATGCGACTCATTTTATGTAAGAGTTGTTTAAAATAATTAAATTATATACATGGTCGATATATGCAAGCGTGCAACCACGTTTGGCACATTAAAAATTATAGAAATTTTAGCTAGTTTTCATTCACCATTCATAAGACGTTATATACTTCGCGAGTGAATAAAAACCAGACGAGTGCGAATCGATTTCGCCCACCGAGAGTTCCGTACAAAAATTGGATGTCTAACTTTTTGTTTAATTCAGGCTGAGCTTAGCCAGAGCCCTTTCACTTGACACCTCACTTGAACTAGCGGCTTTAATACCAAATTCTGCCCCCCGTTAAAGGCTATTATTTTTTTGGATTTAACTACAAATGTATAGCTTTCAGATTTTTTTCCTAAACTAGTGCGAACTACAGATGGGTGCTGCCAAATTTCATAATTCTAGATTAACCGAAGCACCCTATCAATTTTGATTCCCTTTATAGTGGCGATATACGCGTTGTTGCTATATAAACGGACAAATATTTTTAAAATAAATGTAGAAAAGTTTTTTTTCAAGAAATCATGTGGCCATCTAGGTATATGGTTTGGATTTCAACTCGATATCTTCAAGCGTTGCTGGAATAAAGGGTATTGACAGACAGACAGACAGACGGACAAACAACAAAGTAATCTTATAAGGGTTCCTCTTCACCTTAAAAGGTTCGGAACCCTAAAAACGATGCACTTTCAGACGAAACAAAAAGGCACACATATTATAAATACAATAATTTCCAAAAATAATATTCGAATCCACGACCAACACACTCTTTGTAGGTATAAAAATCAACAATACTCACTCAACGCTTGCCCATATGTCTCCATGCCATTGCGCGAAACAGCTTTTCTTATAGCGCTCGGCCTACTCTCGCCCTCGGGTAGCACCACGCGGTTCAAGAAGCCGCTTTGCAAACGAGGCACCGGCACGTACAAGGTCTTGTGCTTTTCTAGACAGATAACTCTGAAATAGAGTAAAAAGGAGTTTTGCTAGTATTGGTTTAGCTCTTCTGTGTAGCGTAATATCCCGTATGTTAACTCCGTTCCAGTCTAACATTCCAGGCAATGCGTGTCCAGGGTGGAACTCAACGCCGCGCTTTGTCTTATTAGCTGAGCGAAATAACAATTCATGTTCAACTACATAAAAACAATAATAGGGTGCCTGTAGGCAATTAATCTAATTTAGAATTATTATTGAAAAATAATATAAACAAAGTAATTTACGCTATAATGCCCCTATATATTATTCATTATTAGAAGTACATAGCGGAAATTAGTCTCGAATTGAAAATTTTACAATAAAAACAGAGCAGTTTAAAAGACAATTCCTTCTAAAAATACATAAAAATTTTAACCTACATTAAAACTCACGGAATAATAAAACTGTTACTTTTCCCGCATTTTACAAGATGAGCAGAAAGAATCTAGACCATTCCGTTCTCTCCTTCAGTGAAGTAGGTACGGTTGCTCAGAATAAAAATTACATTCAACTTATTTAGATCTGATTATTCGACTATGGTACAATTTCTAATCGTCGAGAACAAGCTGAAAGTTAATTTTTCCAACAACATCAATGGTTAACATTCGTTTCGTTAGTTTTTTTTTATGGAAAAGACACGGTAAACGACCGTTCGGGTCACCTAATGGTGATTACCGCCGCCCACGGCCCCGTGCAATCCCAGAGAAGCTGGGAATCAAGTGTTAAGAAACTTCGGTTCTCCTCTATCCACCAAATTCTTGACGCATTGAGTGTCGAATGGCGGAACTCAATGCCACGCTCTTTACCAGAGCGTAGCAATGAATATATTTAAATATTTTAATAATAATAAATAATAATAATAATAACTTTATTTGTCACCATTTACAGTTTTTTTAAATGCAAAGTAACTTAGGATAAGATAGATAATTTATTCCCACGATTGGGAATAGAATCAACATCCATCGTATTTACAATCGCTAGTTTGTGCTACTGCGTCACGACGGTGAGTAAATTGTAATTAAATATGTAGGTCATATATGAGCCCACTTCAGTGGCGAATTTCAATATTTTGTTTTGTTATTAAGAGGGTCTACATCTTCGCTATAACAGTATTGAATGGTTTAGTTTTGAAATTAATTATGATTAATATTTTGTTAGTCAATACTTAGGGAATAAGCTAGTCTTTATAATTTTCTCTTTGTTATAAATAAAATATAATAATAAGTATAGCAAGTCAAGCTTGCAAAGATTTTGCAAAACCTAAAAAATGGAGCGTTTAGATTATAAAAAGTTATGAAAAAGTAGGGAACGGAGTATCTAGGTTCCCTCTATCTACCTTGCTATACATATACGGGATGAAGCATGAAGCTATAAATTTTCCACGTAATACTATATAGAACATAAAATAAAATTTAATAATGATAACTTACTAGCGACTCAAACGCGGCTTCGCCCGCCTTATGTTATTTTTATATGGTCATTAAATTATACAAATCTTGTAAATAAATTACAACACATGTGGTATTCTGATGTATAAGCAAAACTACTGTAAAATTTCATCTAAATCCGTTCAATGGTCTACGCGTGTGAGTGAAACAAACATCCATATTCACAGAATTATACTATTAAAGATTTAGTAGGAAATAGGATAGAAAAGGAAGTCTGTGTCCCCGTCTAAAGTATACCGTCATAATATGCATATATTGCAAATACGTTAAACTTATAATCTTACTAATAATATATAAAAAAAAGTTAATTTAAAAGACAACTTCTTCAATCAACGCTGTGTGTTTACTCATACAGATAATTGTTCAGTAATAAATGTTCAGTGATAATGCAAAACAATCATACATTTCATAACAAATTACCTGCAATAATATTGTAAAGTGTAAACAGTGTGATGCTGATAAAACGTTAAATCGTTTTCGACAACATCTTATACTATGTATATGTGATAATGATGTTTTTCATAAAAGAAAAAATATAAATACAATGTAATATATAATTTTTAATTCCTTACTATAAGTGTTTGTATGGCATCGATATGTTCAATACAAAAAGGTTTCACTTTTTAAACCCATATATCTATAAGATAACGATATCATACAAAAAAAACCTATGAAACATCAAACAAAATAAGTTCCACATGATCACTGTCATTACATTGGCTGATGGTGGGTGGAAATGAGTCAACGCTAAATAAAGCTAAAAGGCCGAGCGAGAAAGTTGCATTAATTATAGATAAATGTTAGACCTTGTATTTTTACCTTTTGGGATATAGATATTAGAACGTTAACGTTGTTTATGTTCATATGTGATGTGATGCAATCAAATAAATAGAATAATTATTTAATTATATACGTCACAAGATATAAGACGGTTATGGGTTCGATCGCTACACGACAGAATAAATTATTTTCATTTCTTCGCTCAGGCATCAACACTGGCGTTGAGTTCCGCCACTCAACACGAAATGCCTCGAAAAAAATCAACGGAAAGTGGGGAACGGAGGGTCTTAATAATAAATAGGTTCCCTCTGCCTACCCTGCTCTGTGCGGGAAGCTGATTTAATTTTGATTTTAATAGGATATTATAGATGCGATTTATTACTATAATAGGTATATAGCTACATACGTCTCCGACATATTACCCACATTGAATTAAATATTTATAAATATAAGAAGATGTAATCACATCAGCCATCTCATTGGTCTTGGACCTAGGTAATATACAATATGCAAATGATAAGATAATATCGATAATACAATTTAAACTTCTGAACTCATCGATCGTGCTATATGCAATTGTAAATACTTAAATACATATTAATATTACCTATATATGCAAATCGAGGAGGTAGTATCGCTTACTTTTTTTAGATTCACGCTTTATCCCGCAAGAAGAACACACACCTTTCGTTAATAAAGTTCACAATTCAAACAACAGTAATTTGTGATAAAATGCAACTAAAGTTAGGACAATCCCGGCATCCACCGACACCGCCTAATTTTAGAGACATTGCGTGGCGAGTGGCGGAACTCAACCGAGTTAGGATTTTCGAGTAAAAATCGAACCCAGAACCGTCCCGTTTACAGTCTAACTTTGTGCTGCTGCTTCACGACGACCTAATACAATATCACTTACACAATCTATAAACATTATAGAGTAATCGTATTGTTTATTTAGAGTTTAACTATACACTATAACCAATATCTCGCACATAGGTAGGCAGAGCGCGCCGAATTATGGAGGTAATGCGTGTTGAGTGGCGGAACCCAACGTCGCGCTTTGCTTCGAAACCAGAGAGAAGAAATTCAAAAACTAATTTAAATAAATATTTCATTTCCTGGAGTGGGGTTCGAACCCACAACCTGGTTGCGCTTGCAGTTACATACTTGTACCACGACTGGCCTCATATAAAATATCCATATTTATATATTTTCTATAAATATCGAAGAAAAAACATCATTTATCAGGTTTGGATGGTTTTATTTAGCAGTGAGGTCGCAGGTTATCTAACGATTACTTAAACCATGCAAGTTACAAATTAGTTGTTAAGATGCAAATTAACTATTTACGTAACCATGTGTTGATTATGTTTCAGTTCGTCTGTTGTGAGTTATATATTATAATTTTACGAGTTTTTTAAAAGAATAGAGTCGGTAGACGCACGTTTTATATTTTTTTCAAAGTAAAATGAAAAGACAATTATATACATTCCTAAAAAAATTTAAACTATCTGAACAGTGTCTGTACATGGAGGTTATGTGAGAAAATCTAAATAAAAAAATAAGAGCATTTATCTATTATGTAATAGAACCAAAACTAATTAACTTTATTTTTTTGCCTTTTTATTGGATTGTCTGTGCGTTTGTGCACGATAATCTCAGAAACGACAACAACAATGATTTAAATGCAGTTGTCAGTATTGAATTCTGGCAAAACTTTCTGGACTTTTAGTGTTTGCTTTGTTTCAATCGCTTGATAAATAAAAAGAAATATCAATATAAAGTATTTTCTTCAACCGTTTTATGGAATGGGCTTTTTTTTAGCTTCCGTATGTATCCTGTACATTGAAGGATAAGCAGGGTACTCACCACTTTCCGCCGAATTCTGAAAGCATTATGTGTTAAGTGGCAGAACTTAACGCCGCGCTTTACCTCGTTATCAAAGCGACGAAAGTTTAAATAATCTTCTACTATATTCTAGTATATTTGTATACAGATATACTTTCAGCCTATATTACATAAACCAGCGTGTTATAAAGTGCAGTGAAATGCGTTTTAAGTTATTGGTCGAGTATTACCCAACCATCGTTAAAGTCATCATAAAGCGTTACATTAAATATAACAAGTTACTTATTACTTTTTATAGTAACTTACTTTCTTTCGTTGTATGATCATTTTAAGCAACATTTGAAAAAAATTCTAAATACACTACAACAAGGTATGGAAATTATATACATTTTTTTCTTTTTTCGGCTTCACTCAGAGGGAAATTAGTGGTTGACACTCCGTTTCCCACTTTCCGTCGAATTCTGGAGGAATTGCAGTTTGAGTAGCGGAACTCAACGCCGCGCTTTGCCTCGACACTAGACCAAGGAAATGAAAACATAAATTTCAATAAATACTTCATTTCCTGGAGTGGGGATCGCACCCACGACCAGTCAAGTTTACAGTCACACACTTGTGCCCCTGCGCCACGATTGGCTTCGTGTAATTGTGAATGTTATTAATTTTTCCGAGCGGGAATCGGACCCACGATCCCCGCATGCAGTTACACGTTTGTGCCCCTATGCCACGATGGACTCAAAATATAGTAAGTGTTCATAAATGCACGACATTAAAAGATGATTGAATAATTTTTAAAGGTCTTACGGCCCGGTGAGACTGGGTGAGTGTGGTAGAGATTCATATCAAAAGACGCCATACTTTGAATACGCGCCAAAACTGACCATTTCTCTGATCGTTATTTTTTGTTAAAAATGGTGCCTCTCCTAGCTTTATAACTCGGAGTTGCATCCACTGAAAGCAGGCCAACCGACGAGGTCGAGACCATTCACATGAGGGGACTGCTCTACAACCCATAAAATTCAATCTGGCCGTATCCCCAGTCGTTACGAAAAATTCATCGACCTCTTAGTCTATGATAGCCGACGACTTATTGAAAGTGAAAGATAAAGTTGGTATTGTACAAGAATGGAAAAAATGTAGGTGACCAAGGAGTAAAAAAAAGAAAAAAAATCTCTTTTCTTGATGACATAACGGAACGTTTCATTGTTAACTCAAACGAGACATGAGACGAGACCAAAATAATAGCTTATAAGGTTGCAATATCCGGCACAGAAGAAGAGATATATTTGATTATATTTGAATTTTTATATATTTCTAAAGATACACTATTTTTTGACTCTACTGATACTGTTATTATGGTTCTGATAAGAGAAAAGCGGCGTTGGGATCCGCCACTCAATTCGTCACACCAAAAACGTGGACAGACAGTGAAGAACACAGTGGTAATCCATTCACAACTCCAATCACACTCCGTATTAACAGTTAGTTCTCCCTGCTTCCCATGCTCTATGCGATAGACGACTAAATCTATTTATACAATACTATCGTCGTTGATGCCTACGCTGTGTTCTTTGCCAAAATACGATTAACTCTATCGAAACCGAAATAGCATTAGGGTCGATGGCCTTTTTATGGAGACATCAAAGACATCTCAGTTAGTAATATGTATGATATTTGTTAAAAAGAATAATTTTGTTAATGTTTGCACACATTCCGTGAAACATCAATTATCGATACATAGACTACAATATTAAACGCTATCAAAACAATTAAACCTAAAAATAGCACTATTTTATTTTTCCAGCTTCAACGGGATACAGCATCCCGCATATGGCAGGGTAGGTAAAGTCTTCTCGACTTTCCGCTGAATTTTTGAGGCATAACCTGTTGGTTGACGGAACTCAACGCCGAGCTTGCCTTGGTACTAGAGAGCAGAAATGAAAACATTAATAAATAATAATTCATTTTCCAAATGAGAATCGAACCCACAACTGTCGCGTTACTTGTTGCCCCACGCTCGTGTCCCTGTGCTACATCGGTCTCTATTCAAACATTACAATTTAAATTAAATATGAAAATATATTTATAATAAATATACAAAAACTGACGCATTAGTAAGTAAATACACATGTATACATCAAGCTAACATTAGATATTTAGAAGCAGATGAGTAACGCGCCATGTGAAGTCACAATCACATAGGATGCTTAAAATAGATGTTTTTCTAAGAAAACTAAAAAAATAACAATTAAAAATCCATTAAAATTGCTCAATATTTGTTTTTAACAATTCGTGTGATATATTTATTAAGCGTATCGTTTAAAATTTATATACAATATTTTTTTCCGGTTTACGCTTCATCCAGCATATGGAAGGAAAATTAAAATTAATTTATTTGCCCGAATGGGGATCGAATTCACGACTATTTCATTTACAATCACGCTGTCTCACTATGCCACTGTAGCCTCACTATAAATGGCCATAAAAAAAGTACCAGAAATAATATTACAGTAATTGTTTTGATTTACGTTTGATGAAAGTAAAAGAAAAACTAAAGTATCTATAATTTCTACGCACTATGATCAACAAGTTCATCGAACTCGAGGAAAATCTGTGAATTATTTTAACAACTGTTTTCATCGTTTAATATGAGAGAGAATAGAAAGAAAAAAATAATAACTACAACCGTAAACCACACTCATCTCGTACAATTACTAAATACCTTTTCAAATATATATTGGTTTATAGGAACCTAGGGGAGCCTGGGTGTCTGGCCTCACTCCAGAATATAAAAACTTAAACCTGAAAAATCTTACATGAAAATATCAGATCGAAACTCATTAGTTTAGCATAGTCTCAAAAAAATGGAAAAATTCTCTCGATTACTAATGTTTATATGTTTGTCGAATCAAAATTAGGAAAAAGCGTTCTGTATTTATTGAGAGGTACAAAGATTTGAACTGGCTACCTAATTTATTTATAATATGCAAATTATAATTAAAACTATTACTCGCTTTCTACTACTATTGCTCGCCAATCTTCCCGTTAATTTTTCGCTAAGACGATAAAATAAGACAGACTGCTCACTCACTCAACACGCAATGCCTCCAGAATTCGGTGGATAATGAGAAAAGTTGTGACTTCTCACTAGGTTACATCTGCCTATTCTGTTGTGGGCGGGATATAGCGTGAAGCTGAAAAAATAGGAATAGGAATAGGAGAAATAAACAAAATCAAGTTCACTTACCTCACTGGTTCTTGAGGTTTATCAGGGTTGACCTTGACAGTGTTGGCATTCTTGAAGGCGTCGAGTTCAGCTAGTTTGGCTGCAGCCTCGGCCGCGCCTTTGAAGTTAGGTATACGATTGTATACGGGACGAGGAAACATCGCTATGCCATTGGTTTCTAGGTGACGCCATATTTTTAGGCGAAACGATTGTTTTGTTATCTCTTCTGGCAGCTTTGGAGCTGAAAAAAATATTATTTCTCAAAAAATGTGAAATCATAATATCTAGTATGAGAAATATTAAATAGATCTAATCTAATCTAGATTCACGCTGTAACCTTAGCCTTAGCGTTTGGCGCTCCGTTCTCCGTTCGGAGCGCCAAACGCTACAGTCTCTGCGTAACTCTTTGGCCTCGTCCACCGTCATCTATCTCTTCATACATGCCTACGTACTATAGTGACCTTCCAGTATCTTTGACACTGTGTTTTTAAAGGTCAACCGAGATCTCCCTTTTTTGCCATTCTTTCATCACTCGTTCTTTCGACGTGCCCAAACCAGCTGAGCACGTTATTCTTCATTCTCACCATGACACCCTCTCGGTAGTACCTGCCATTCTGTGTATCTCTTCATTGCGTTTTCGATCAGTTAAGCTGACTCCGCATATCCTACAAAGAAATCGCATCTCCACAGCATTCATCTTTCTTTCATTCTTCTTCTGTAATACACACGTTTCGCTGCCGTATAACAAACAGCATCGGTACCAACACTGCATTGTGCACGGCCAAACATGCAGCCGAGCTGACGTTTCGCCGTTATCAATGCAGCTAAGGCACTGTTAACCCTGTTGACGGCAACAATACGGTATCTTCCATCTCTACTGAACATACTACCAAAATATCACTTCATTCACTCGTTCTAATATCTTACCATTTAAACTGATCTTGCATTCTGTTTTTTCAAATACCAGAACTTTTGTCTTACTTGCATTCAGGCTTAGACCATTATTTT
Organism: Heliconius hewitsoni; assembly: GCA_018230445.1. Classification (NCBI taxonomy): domain Eukaryota; kingdom Metazoa; phylum Arthropoda; class Insecta; order Lepidoptera; family Nymphalidae; genus Heliconius; species Heliconius hewitsoni. The sequence continues at coordinate 12,072 of DWAN01000401.1, read as the reverse complement.
TGCACTCTTCTTTCAGAGTGGTTACTGATGTCTGCAACTCGCATTCTGATGATGCTATGAGCACTAAATCATCTGCGTACAGCAGGCAATTTCGGCTCAAGTCACCTACTTTCACTTCCATATCATTTTGTTTCACTCCTTGGGAGACAGCTATCCAAATTGAACAGACAAACTAACATAATGCATCCTTGTTTAAACACCTGATTGGATGTTAAACCAGGGCGACATGCTAGCTCCTAGTCGCACGCAGGCTGAGTGATCTCTGTAAAGAGACTACAGCCTGCAGCAAGGGTCCGCTCATTACCGAGGTAGTATCTACGATAATTTCGTTCTCATAACTATGTCAAACGCCTTTTCCAAGTCGACAAAAGCACGGAAAACTATTTGTTAACCTAAGGGCTGCTATGATTTTTTGCGTGATCCTGCAGACGGAAAAGATCTGATCCATACACCCTATTTCAGGTCTAAAGCCTACTTGGGGCTCCCACAATAGCCTCTCGGATCTCTCTTGCATTCTCCTGGCTAATACTTTAGCATAAACTTTAATACCCAAGCTAATCAAACTGATAGCCTCTCAATGGTTAGGGTAGTCTACCTATGCACCTTTGCCTTTATACAAAGGCACGATGACTGCACCTCGCCAATCATCTGGGACCTCTCCTAATTTTCAGCATAAATTTTACAAAAACCAGAAGCTCAAGACGCGTGGCCCATTATATTTGATCATCTCGGCAGTAACTCAATCTCTTCCCGCTGCCCTACCACATTTCAGGCTTTGTATTGCACTCTTAACTTCTTTTAGACTGATTTCGCCATCAGATACATCAAGACTCAACGTTTCACCGTTACTTGAGACTCGAGGCGTCATCACATTCATACATCACTTGGTAAAATTCCGGCCATCTCTGATCAAACAAATCTAATACAATTATATTCCATGAATATACCTAGGAAATAAATACTTAATTAATATTTAAAACTTAATCATGATAAAAAACCATATTTACTGACTTACATGGTAGATTGCTAATTAACAATTACTAATACTATTTTCATTTATCATTCCTAATTGTGTGATTAGAAGACAAATTATAAAATGGATCAAAAAATTTATAATATAATTAAAAATATAAAAAAACATTAGCTTCAAGATGTATCCTGTACACACAAAACTCAATGCCTTGCTTTGCCTTGACACCAGAACAAATAAATTAAAATAAATATTTCGTTCCACCATGCCCATAATCATATTTTAAAATGTTATCGACACACAAATTTCATATTTTCAACATAATTTTGTTTACATTTGAACTATCAATAAGCACTGAAGCTCAGGCTACGTCAACTTTAAACACTTGAATAAACATGAATTGCTTGCTATAAGAAATTAATATTAAAATATTGATGTAAATTATAATTTTTATTATCATAAGAAATCTATTGTTCTATTAAGTGTCCTTCCTTCGGTATCAACAACAGTATTCTCAAAGGTCAACCAAAGCTTCCCCTACTGCTCTGACCGCTCACTCTAAATAAATATATCTATTTTACTATTCATCCACCTCCAAACCATATGAGTAATTAAATCTATCATCCAAGAATTGTAACAAAATTACTTTAAAATACAGAAATAAAGTGAAATTAAAAAAATATATTTCTCTAAAATAATACATATTTCACTACTAAATTGATATGATTGTAATTTCATTTTTACCAAAGATAGTACAGAATAAAACAGAAAAACAACATTGCATGTTGATTATATCTTTTGTTAATGCACTTTTGAAGTTTCATAAATCCACAATGAATTGACAAAAATACCTAATATTAATATTGCAATATTTTAATTTCTTTTATGATTTATAAGATTATTATAATTAGTTTATAACTTTAAGTTTTAAAATAAAAGGAATATAAAAAAATTGTATTACAAAATAATTTTATCTTTGACTACCCTAAATAACAAGTTAAGATTTTTTAGCTCCATGCTATATGGAATCTAGGAACCTAATGTTAACATACTCCATTCTCCACTTTCTGATGTAATCACAGGGTATGCAAAGAGAACCTGGGCACCTAATGTAAGACACTCCATTCCCATTATAACACTTCCGTTCCCAACTTTATTGTGCGTTTTTATTGAGCTCAATGCCGAGCTATACCATAGCAATGAAATGAAAACATTAAATATTTTATTCCCCTGAGTGGGTATGGAACCCACAACTGTCACGTTTACAATCGCACGCTTGCCCCACGATGGCCTCAACAGCGCGAGCGCAACTCGCGCAATTAAATACGCGAAAAAAATACTGCTTTAAACAATTTAAATTATTGTAAAAATAAATGTTATAGAAATCCTACCAAAAAAAATTATAACTACCTCCCTTAAATTTATTATAGGAGTAAAATTTAATTAAACAATTAACTCAGCGTAAATCAATCAGAACTTTTTGCCGATATGATTCAGAAGATTCGCAACGATAACGCAACCGTCGGTCATAACGCAACAGGTTAATAAATTAGATACATTTTTACAATAAGTGGGCAGCAAAGGAATGTGAGTCATGTTTCACACTCCAATTAAGCCACCAACAGTACAAATAATTACAAGCGAAGAAACACCCAAATAGTGGTAAACACACACGAAACGTAGACAAGTGAAAATATAATATAACCGCGTAGTTAAAATGCGATACTTACAATTTATAGCTGAACATTGAAACTGGTATTTACAATAATTAATGCGGGTATTAGTAAAATAATGCTCTTTTTTTCCATTTTTATAGCATTTCCAAGCATTAATAATCAGTATTTTATTTTTATTAAACGGAAAATGGAAAATGAAAACTATACGAACCATTGTTGTTGTATTATTTACGACAACAAATAATAAACTTACCAGATTCTACTGCCGCCGGCGTTTCTTCTCCGTTCTGCATTATTGTAGTATCGCAATCGGGAGGAAATAGACGAATTAGTGATAATCTACCCGAATATCATTAATTTTTGTAAATTAATATCCTTTTTGGCCGACAGAACCGTCACACACAAAAATAGAACGCGAATAAAAAACAAATGCAACCAACTTCGCAGCGCGGAACGCAATGAGCAGTGATGCAAACCTAATAATGTTATACGTTTCTTTACACGGAATGTTATTGAGAAAATATTTAAAATAAAAATCACCTTTCTATTCCATAGGGTGTTTTGAAAAAAATCACGTATTAAAACTAATTTTAATTAATTAAATTATGAAAAATATTTTAGTAGAAGTTATCTTTTTTAAATGTCTTTTTACCAAAATCTCCTTTTTCTTAATAATTTAAAGCGGAAGAGTTTGTTTGTTTATTTACTTTTTTCGTATGAAAGCTGCATTCTTTAGAATATAACATATAACATTACAGTATAGGTCTTAGTTCGCCTTAAGTTATGAAATAACAATATTAAAGAACGCCATCAAATTGTTTTAAGCGCGTGAGCCTCAAAATTATCTAAATATATGACAGTGCATTGTATAAACAACAAAACAATTTTATTAGTTCTAAAACAAGTCCGCGTCACGGTATATCTATATCTTATAAATAAGTCACAATGAGGCATTTTGTAACAGAAAAAAACTGAAAATTGAAAAGGTGATATTTTTCATTGATTTTTATTTGACACGTATATTAAAACTCACAAGCAAAAGTTATTCTATGATCAAGGAAATTTTAATGAAAATAAGCTTCGGCTTTTAAATCATGTAATATGGACATAAACTTTCCGAGAAAATGTAAAATGAAAACCATTCAACGCTCTGTTTACTGCCGCAAGCTAGGCTTCACTCGCGCGGAGAGCGCCCTTGCCGCCGATGACGTCCTCTCAACGAGCCACGTAGTGCTTGCACTCTCTCAGAATTGTCAAAACAAGTTGTTCATGGCTGAACATATAGAACTGTTGGTTAAATGCACCATAATAAAAATATTGCGTAATATACCATAATACGGAATGCGGGCAAAGCCGCGAGTGGCTCGCTAGTACACTATACGTACAATTTTGTAAATATAACCGATAAATCATTTATTCCAAGAGCATTTTTGCACATTTCTATACCTTCTTATGGGCGGTGTGTGAGCGTAATAATTTGATTTTGATAGTACCGATTTTGATTTGTCGAATACATATGTTTTCTCGCTCTTCTATATTCTATGTAATTTTTGCTGTATAAATTTATTATAGCAATACGAAAAAAGTTCTGTCTGCTTGGTGCATCCTGAAAACTTTTTAAGCCGAGCAACGCCAAGTTTTTGTATAGCAGCTTCACACTTTTCCGCATAACATGGTAGAAAAAGGCAAACTAGTGTCAAGACATTTTAGGAACACGTTTCCTTCAATTTTCAAGACATTGCGTGTTGAGTGGCGAAATTCAAAGCTGCAAAAGCATTGAGTTTAGTTAAACGCCATCCCACTACGCCACGATGATCTCAATTTTTAATATACCTACTTTAACTTCACAGTACATACAAAATGATTGAAATGGAAAAATAAATAAATATAAACAAAAAAATATATTTATTAGTATAAACATAATTATTATAAATAACTTCAATATACATTTTTCAATAATAGAATAATTTATCGAACAGTCTGAGACATATGTAGCGGAGTCAACATGAGTTCGAAGGCAGCATCTTTTAAATTTGCTCCTCTTAAATTCGCGTCTTGTAGATCACTTCCAGATAAATCGCAACACTGTAAAAGACAAAAAGAATCTTATATTTCTTTTACATTACATTTCTAAAGTGTTATTCACATCTATTAAAAACGTTTGTAACAAAATTTATCCCGCTAAGGTAAAATTCTTATGTTATCTACAAAAGTATGTTGTTATAAAATAAATTGTATTACAATAATTAAGAAAAGATTTTATAATAATATAGCAGAAGGAACCTAGTATTAGGGCACTCATTAAGTTTTCGCCAAATTTTCAAATTCGATGCATCACGTGTTGAATGGCAGAACTCTACGACTGCGACTTGTCTGGCTGCGACTCCTCCTGAGTGGGAATCGAACCCACAACCGTGGCATTTGCAATTACATTGTGCCACTGCGCACACACAAAGGGCATTTTTTAATTCATTATTATTATCCCGACAATCATAATAATAAAATAGTAAACCTCTAAATCAGCGCCAGCCAATACCGCAGCTCTGAGATCACAATTTTGAAGGTTGGCATTCTTTAATGTTGCCACACGTAAATTTACCCCTCCCATGTCACTACCTTCTAAATTTGCCCCTGCAATATTAAATTAGTAAAAAAAACTCTTACTAAATAGTAAATAGAAATGTTTATTTAATATATTTTTATACTAGTACAATTTGTATATATTTTTTTTACCTTTTAAATTGACTCCTTCCATCACAGCCTTAGATCCTGCTGGATCTTCCATATTACATCCCCTTAAAACAGCACCTGGAAATAAAATAGTTTTCTATTTTTAAGAATTAGCCATTTTTATGTTAATTTTAGTTCAAGCGGGAGAAGGAGAAGCCCAGTAGTCATTTTTATTATAAACTTACTTTAAACTATAAATTATATGTAGTATAATGTATGAAATATATTTAATTTTATATTTTGCATAGGATAAAATACCGAATTCACCGAAGTCAGTAATGTATAAGAAAGCAGCAAAAAAGGGACGTATGGGCAGGCAACAAACTATGACTTGCTTACTTGCTTGCATTTCATGCAGTTAACGCTATTTTACACATTGCTGGTGGAACAGCAGGCACTTTATAAAAGCTCTTGAATTTTATATATACTCAGCTTTACGCTGTATCTATATCACACATAGCAGGGTAGGCAGAGGGAAACTAGTGTTAAGACACTCCATTCCCCACTTAGGCATAACGCAACTAAGTAAATACTTCATCTCCTCAAATGTGGATCGAACCCACAACCTGTCGGTTTTACAGTCACACATTGTGCCACTGCGCCACGACTGGCCTCACTCAATTTTATATATTAGGTAAGCAAAGTATGTAATGGACAATAAGGCACCCAGGTTCCCTCTGTCTACCCTGCAACATGTGCAATGCAATGGTGTGTGTGATGATAAAAAAAAATCATATAATATTAAACCTACCTTCCATATTAGCACATGACGCTTTAACACCCAGTAACTGAGCTCCTTCTAAATTAGCATGAGAAAGATCTGCCCTTTCCAAGCAACAGTGTGATAGATTAGCCCAACTTAGATTACACTTCGATAAGCAGGCATACTGTAAATATTGTAAGTAAAATAAAATAAATATAATAGGTTTCATACATGAACAACAAAATATTGCAATAAAGTCTAGACGTTAGTAATCATACTTATTTAGAAAAACTAAATTTTGAAAAATTTTTAAAATGTTATTCCACTTAAGTGTGTAATAACACTATAAAAAATTTTAAAAATTAGTAATCATATATTAAATTCTGAAATATATGTAATTTGGCTATTATGGCCATAATATAGCAATTAGTTAAAGCTTCTGAAACCACTTTTGGGTCACTAGTATATTGTAATTGTTATATCTACTGATTGCTTTATTTATATTAAAATATAAATTGTCATTTTTTGAGGCCATTGTAGCATTGTGGGCTAGCATATAACTACACAACACTTGTGATTTAGATAAGCTTTTAGAATAACAAATATATTTTTTTTATTTATTCACTCTGTTAAGACTAAGTTTAGCAGTTCTGCATTGTACAACTACAGTGAATTCCACAATTTTAAGATAAAATTTATCAAATTTGAGTAAAACCCAAACAGCTGAATCTAAGTTTTTTCTCTACTAAGTTTTTTCTACCTTCCCTGTTATATACCATAAAAACTGTAAGCCTATATAATTTGAATATTTTTTTAAGCTTTATTAGGGTATGCAAAAGGAACCATGGTCATGCAGTGTTGAGCATTGCCAGAGCAAGGAAATGAAAATATTTTATTTTGTATAGTGGAAATCAAATTCATAACAGTCATATTTACAGACATGCACAGTGCCACTGGGCCACACCAATCTCAATATTTGTTTTTAATTAAGAGACAAAAATATTATAAAACAAATACAATTTTACCTTAAAGTTAATATACCTCAAATCTAATCTATTTAAATCTGCACCAGCCAAGTTTACACCTTGAAACCTTAGTTCAGACTGTGTTGGTGTCATTATAATTAATTTGATAACATCCATTCTGGTAAGTGATTTATTACTGCCACTCGGGCTTAAGGATTCCTCAATAAGCTGATTTAACTGAGGTATCATTGAATCTAAGCCTGTAAGATCAATATAGTAAATTAAATACAATAAAAATAACAGATTGAATTTACTTGACTATATGTGTGCAATATACAATTTGATAATTTTGATTTAACATCAGCAGAAGGAACCTAGAGTCAAGACACTCCATTCCCCACATTCAGCAGATTTTTCACTGAGTGTTGAATTCAACATTGAGTCGAATTCAACATTGATTTGTCTTGTGTTACAAGAGAAAGAAAATTAAAGTATTAAATAATTAATTTCTTTGAGTGAGAATTGAACCCACAACCATTGCTTTTAAAGTCACATACTATGCCACTGGTCCACAATGGCCTATGTTTATAATTGATATTATAATAACCTAATCTAAATTTTTGGTAGTATTCACTGACACAACAACCATATCATGTAGTACAACCACATCAGACTCAGTTGGGCCACATTTGTGCATCACAAGTACAAAGTACCAGCATAAAATTAAATATATATAACCATATTAAACAAATATCTTTATACAATAGATCATCTCTTCTTTCTTACCATAGAATACAGCTTCTTCTAAAACACCTTTAGGATTAATATTTTTATCTAAAATTACATTTCCATGTCTTAAATAATTTAAAATAGGTTCAAAATATTCAGGGCTACGGTCTATTAAATAAGCTCCAGTCTCATCAGTAGCACTAGGATTCATTAAGTACATATTATTATCATCAGCAAACATTCTTGCAAGCATAGACAATGGTTCCTTTGCAAGAAGAGTAGAACGAGAGGTTACAAAATGTTTTCCTCCTACATTAAGTCTTATCCAGTCAGAAACTGTCCTATCTTTGTCATTAGAGACATGCAAGCTTTTCACCGAATTTGTTAACATATCACAGGTATTACTAGATTTATCACATTCAGAAGATAAGTATATTTTTTCGTCATCTCTTATTACTCTCACGTCATTTATTTCGCATCCGTTCACTGAAAATAATTTCAAATTTTCTATTTCTATTTGAAATTGGGTAGCGATCACACTTTTAAAGTCTTCAATCGTGTCTTCCACGGCCATAAGTTTACCATCATTGTCTGAATTATTTCTATATGTAAAGACCCGTTTCATTATTATATTTAATGACTTTTTATATAAATAAATGCTTATAATTCTTTTCTTAAAGGGCTTGATTTTGCATTAGTAGACGCAATTTTTTTTGTCAATGTCGCATTTTCCACTTTCTAGTAGTTACGTCAGTGTCATAAATAAGAGATAGCTGTCAGTTGTCACGGAGATAAGGTTCAGTGTTTCAACATTACAGCTGGGAACAGTCCGTTTTATTTATTAAATATTGCACTGCTTATCATGTACATTTGGTACATGCACGTTCAAGCCGTCATAATGCATTGGCATAAGAGTGTGGCTGTAACGCTACGGAAGTGTGTTCGATCCCAATTTGAGGGAACTAGTTAATATTTCTTAATATTTTCATTTCTTTACCAAATCAGAAATACGGCGTTGAGCTCCGCCACTTAACACGCAATGCCTACCCTGTGCCATACGACATACAGCGTGAAGTTGCATCAGTAGATGCAGAGTACTACAAAAAATAAATAACATTGATTTTCACTCATAGCAGAAAAAAATCTATATAAAAATGTTCACTATTATTATTTATCTTATGGCTTCTAAGAAGCATGAATTACTGTAATAATATCTTAAAGAATTGAAGAGAATCATACATTGACAGTAAAACTCAAAATTAGAAAGGTAAGTAATAATTGTCTATATTGTTGGATAATAGTTGCAGGCTGGCAACATCTTTTCAACATTGTCAATTTGTTAACGTTCAGAAATCTCTACATTTAAAAGTAAGGAAATCAAAAAATACTTGAGCCCTAAGGTTCAAATCTAATAAGCACTATATATTTTTCACTGCATATTTTATATATAAAATTTTGCTTTTATTTTCTTGCAGTGAATTGTTAAAAGAAAAATTAAAGATATCGAAAGTTTTAGTTTGAATTTAAGTTTAAAAATCTAGTTACGAAGTCCCCTGTCAAGTCTAAGCGTTAGTTGAAAAACTAAATGCTCTTAAAAACTTTTAAACAATAGATGAGTACTTGTAATCTATTAACTCTATTATAAACAGAATCACGGGCTTTATTTGTAATCAAAGGGATCATAGGATAACGTGGCTGTTTGCGGTATAATCATGAAGTGATTGTATTTGACACAATAGTACCATAATCCTTATTTATATAACACCTAATTAATTAGGGAATATATAACATATTCCCTCTGTATAAATGTCAATTTATATTTGTATTATTATTATTATTTTCTTATGTAAAGTAGTTATATTGCATAAATTATAACTTTACGCCGAATTCTAGAGGCATAGTGTGTTGAGTGGCGGAACTCAACGCCGCACTTTTGCCTCAGTACCAGAGCGAAGAAATGAAAATATTTCAAAATTTCAATAAATATTTCTTTTGCTCGAGTGGAGATCGGACCCACAACCACTTGGGTTCACAGTCATACTTTGTGCCTCTGCGCCACGACTGGCCTCAATATTATGATTTTAAATGATATTTCTATTGATGACAAAAAGAAAAATTGTCGTCGACGAGCGGTGCAGCGTTTAACTGTAAATTACAGATGTGTGTTCGATGTTTATTCGGAGGAATGAATTATATTCATTTCCTCGCTCCAGTAACAAAACACGGCTTTGATTTTTGGCACTCAACATGAAATGAAAGTTGCTTGGGAAACAGAGTGTCTTCTTAATACTGAAAAACATGAAATGAATAATAGAAAGGAAAAAAAAGGTTATGATACTAGTCGTTAATTACTACTAGTTGCTGTTCTTCAAATTCAGAAAAATATACTTACCTTTCTTACCTTTTTTGTCTACATTAATATGAAGGTTTTTTTTATTATTTTGAGCCGTAAACTGTTGCTTATTAATAGTTTTTTTTATTTAAGTAACATAAATTAATAAGTTATGATTTTTAAAATGAAATAAGCCTATTTGTCTGCCCCGGGATTGTAACCTATGATTGTTCTAAAACTTTATCAAATCTGATTTAGTGGCTTAGCACGGAAAATATATTACTATCTGTATCTGGTCACGAATCAAAATGACACAAATATAAAAAAAAGCCACAAATTACCATGTTAATCAGTCAAATTTCTCAGTAAATTACCGAAATTAACTACGTAGTAATCTAACAGTCATATTATCGCTTCATAAACAGGTTATCTACGTGCATTTAGATCGATACACGACAGATGGCCGTCGTAAAATCTGTCCTCTCTGATGTTGCTGTAAACTTTAGTTTACGTCGATCACATAATTTAAATGATCTACTTCTACACTATAATTCTATACAGTGTCGGTATTCATGTATAATTTTATTATGTTATAAATTCCGAATAGTCTGTGAAAATTATGAAAATAAGTGTAGGTATTAAAAATATTTGTTTACTTGTTTAACGTTTTATTTAACACATTTCCCGCAATTTTGGTTAAATACAAAAAAAAGTAGTGGTACACATATCTTTAAAGATTTTCCTGTACATACATTTTAATATTAAAAAAAACATTGCCCATTGAGTGGCGCTTTCAAAACTACAGCTTAGTAAGATCGGAGAATTTAATAAATTTTTATATTTATTTAATACTCATTCTAGTACAGTTCTGAAAAGCATTGAAATACAATAAAAAAAATGGTATTTACGTTAATCGCTTCCGTATCTTTTTGAATCTATCCAAGCTCTCTAGTCACATAACCTATAGATAAATAATATTTTTATCTATGCACGGTAAAAAATGTTTAATATAGAACTTATAGAATAATATAGAACTAGATACAACAAGCGTGAGCCTGTAAGCGCGACAGATTGTGGGTTCGATTCCCTTTCAAGGAAATAAAATATTTAATAATTTAATTTTTTTCATGCTTCTGTCGGCGGAATTGTGAGGAGCAAAGTGTCTTAACACTAGGTTTCCTATTTTAAGATTTTATTGTGTAGGTTTCCTTTTTAAGATAATACTATCCACGAAGACACGCCCCTCTCGTTCTCCTATAATTCTACAGTGCACAATACATAAGCTAAAGTAATAAAGTTTAAATGACTTTGTCTTTCTTCATACAAAGATCATTCATCACACTAAGTGTCTAAGGAAGTATAATTTTCCAAATTTATCCTTTAAAGGTATAAACTAGTTCCGCTAGTTCAAATTGCGGAGATCTAACAGAGTAATACTAAATTCACTTACTGTCTGAAGGCATTTGCTACTAGACTGAGATCCCAGGGCCCCCATGCCTACGTAATTTTAGCAAAGGTGAAATTTTGCGGATTAATAGTCTAATATGTACTAAAGACTTCTAGCTTACTAACTTGAAAGTTGGCCCCTTTCAGAGGTAGCGCCAACTAAAGGCACACGCTCACCAATGTTAAAGTAGAAACGCTCGTATTTAAATATATTTTTAAGAATAATGCAAAAATGTATATTTCTTATTGCCCTAATACCCTTTACGTGAGTCTTTACTCTCGCCAAACTTAATAAAGATTTTTTTTAAATTAAGGCAAAGTACGTAGTTTTAGTATACTACGTACTTTGCCTTAATTTTACTTTCTTTACTTAATTTACTTACTGTGCCTTAATTGTACTTTGCCTTAAATAATATATGTGAAATTGAGGAGTGCACTAGCACTTACCAGGTAGTATTTCAACACCCATCTATACTAATATTATAAAGAGGTAAGATTTGTATTTTTGTATGTATGTATGT
>DWAN01000400.1:0-24587 GCA_018230445.1 Heliconius hewitsoni | reverse complement strand
TATATATATATATATATATATATATATATATATATATATATATATATATTATAGTCACACTACACCAATACTTATTTATTCAAACGGCGTATCGATACAATCTAAATGACAATACCACTGAGCGTGTACCACACGCCTTTGTTCCACAGGCACTGGTCAGCCTTTGGAATCTTAGCTCTTTGTGGATCCACTTACATTAGTGACGCCAGTCTTTACTGACTTTGAAAATTAATGAGTGACTTTGTCTCAACCACTCACTCCTGTGGACGCATTGTTTTGTGGCTGATGTCTTCACTACTATTCTATACTATACTATACTGTAATATATTATACTACATTGTATGAAATATGTATTGTTATTTCAATTACAATTCTAATGCAATTGTTTAGATTTTCTATTTTGTTATTTACGTTTACATTACGTTGGTTAATAAATCCTTGGAAAGAGTTGTTTCTTTTGTGTGGTGCAGCTTTACGCCTTTTTCCGCATAGCATGGTAGCGAGTTAAGACAAATGATTTTTTTTCTTCCGGTTTTTGTCTATATTAGTTCAGTATTCGGTTTTTTGAAGATTTTAACTATCAATTCGCTTATATATTACAATATATACCTGATACAGGATTATAGGATTAAGACATTTTATATTAACTTATTCAAGTGCATATGGTAAAAATAAAGTGGTGTGCAATATATATTTTTTATTACGTTTTATATTAGGTGTAAAGTTGAAGGTGCTGACCGTAACAATAAAATTATCAAATCATATTCAAATCTATAAAATTTGTATAATATTTGAGAAAAAAATAATTATTATCCATGTATTTTTAAATATCAATTCAACTTACCATAATAAAAACCATATACAGCATGTACAAAGAAGCTGAATGAAAAAAAAGCTTAATCGTTCTTCATACATTGAACAATGCTTGAATCAATTCACCGTTCTAATATTTTTTGCACATCCCTTTGTTAAGTACAATAGGGGGATCATAGTGACGTCATGAATATAAAATTAAAGCCCTTCTAGACACCAACGCGGAGCGACAGGATCAATTGTAGGGAATAGTCAGCGGTTATAGTGTAGTTATATTGATATATAAATCATAAATTTTATATTAAAGTGAAACATTTTTTCTAATAATAAAAAAATCCTTTTTTTTCTCATATCAAGAAGGAACTTTTCATTCCCCGCTTTCCGCTGAATGTTAGAGGTGTTTTATTTTTTTATGACGATAAAGTTATTTTTGTTATGTGTTATAAATAACACATAACAAATACAATTAACTATAAATAGTTAATTGTATTTTTTTATATAAGGATTTAAATAAAACATGTTATTAAATATCGACTCGAAAAATATTTTCAGTGTATGGGTATCTAGGTAAATTACTTATAAACTGTAATACATGACAGATAAATATAATATTTATATAATAATAATTCCTCCACTCCAATATCAACCTCTATACAAAACCTACTCTGTTCAAAATCAAAATCACCTAACAATACCTTTACTTTCATTGTACTGTATTATGAAACAATTGTATAGGGTAACATATGACCAATGATCAGAGACCCCTTTAATTTTTATTTTTAGTTGTCAACTCTAGCAGTATAGTTTAAATTCAAAGTTCTTTTTATAATGGATGGTTATTTAGTTCATATGAACGGATAAACGTCTGTATACGTACTGTTTAGCGGTGTTATTAGGGATGCTTGCCATCGTTTTGGCTTGTATACAAAGTAAAAATTTATATTATTTTCAGAGAACAGAGTGTCTTATATAATAGCTTGTGTATTTATTTTTTCAGGATAGACAGGAAAAAGACCACAAAATTTTCAACTGTACAATAAAATTACATATATCTTTGAGGCCGCTCGTGGCGCAGGAGAGTGACTAAACGCGACGGTGGGTTCGATTCTCTCGTTGAATTCCGCCAGTCAACTCGCAATGCCTCAAGAATTCGGCGAAAATGGGCGGCCTAATGTCTTTATGGTACACACAGACGTGACACACTCCGTTGAATGTCTTAACACAAAATTTCCGGGTTCCCTGAACTGATACGACATGAAGCTAAAAAAAACGACGAAATAAGTGATAACAAACGTAATTTTTTTTGTTGTAGCTTCATAAAGACGTATTAGTCTTAAAAGTCAGAACATCAGAACGCTTGGACGTTTTCAAGAGGCGCAGGTTAAGAAGTTTTCCCTAAAAGATTTCAAATAACATTATACACATTATTTTGTGACCTGTACACACAATAAAAACGCGAAACACGCATAAATATAACTTATAACATATTTACAGTAGCAAAACACAAAAAAAAAACACATAATTCAATAAGTCACACAACTGGGAATCGAATACGTATACTTCGATCGCGTGTCCACGTCCCATATATCGGAAAATGCTAATCTACGCTGCAAGGCGTCACGGTATAAGCGCGTAAATCCATCATAAAACGCACCTCAATAGTTTGCCCGCTGCGTTTTGTTAAAGCAAGTTTATTACTTTTAAAATATATGTAGTGTTAATAAGCTGTAGCTGTAACGCAGTTGTTACAGGTTCAGTTCTAAAATAATCCTAGTTGGTCCCAACTAGGTTAGGTAACACTATACCTATACCTTCTACCTATACCTTCCGTTACCGTGGCATACCGTGCATATATCGAGGTAGAAAGAAAAATATAATGTATACTCCGTTCTTTTTTTTGCCTGAATTTGAAGTATCGTAGAAATCAGAGAATGGAGTGTCTTGGACACTAGTGTACATTCTACAATTACAGGTCATGAAGCAACATAAATAATTAAAACATAGCACAATGAACAAACAAAAATGTAATCTCGTGTCATGTCAAAATAAATCCTGCAAAAATACTAACTTTAGTTTTTATGGTCAATTTTTTACGCTTGTAAGATGTCAATAGAAGGCCCACTATTGAAAGTAAACCTTATCTATAAAATTATTAGTTGTAAATTAAAAAAAATTAAAAAGCAAATTAAAAAATTAAAGGCGTTGTGATGCAGTTTGAGTCTCAAAATAACATTATGATAGCGAGTTCAAATGTTACGCGAGAGTGTATTAGACTTTTTATGCATATAATTAATACATATAATAATCTAGGTACTCTTAAAAAAATAAGTCGACAATATTTGTTTTCCTTCACGCTGTATCTCGCATATACATACCTAGCAGGGTATTCAGAGAAAACAAAGTGTTAGGGCACTCCATTTGCTACTTTATACCGAATTACGCGTAGAAAATTATTAATCTCATTTTACATTTTTATTTTCGAAATATTTAATAACTTCACACATACACAAATAAACTTAAATATTTAAGTTTACTTTTAATCCCTACAAAATTAAAACGATATACACAATAAAATACAAAAACCACAATATAATATTTGCATATAATAATATTGTATAGTATACTAAATCACACAAACTCCATCAAAATATATCTTTGTTTTCCACAATACGACGCGCTCTCATTGCTTTGTGGTCGAAACCCTTTCAAAATCATCTTCCAATACCACTCTTTAAGCACTTGGTTTGAAAAACACAAGAGAATTTGGACTTTACGGGCTAGAAGTTTGGAAAACGGTGGGCTGTCTCAAATGTATCAGTAATTTGGTCCCAAGTTATAGGTCCTGAGTTAAATGAAGCCGTTCGTCAAGAGCGGTGGGCTAAGAAGGAATGGCTTAGTTTATGTGATGATATATCAATATGCTTACGAGACCCAGCCTACATTTGTTTCGACAACACAATGCAATATAAAAAGTTTTAAAGCTCTAATTAGTATGACTTGTGTCTGTCGAAATGTGAGTTTTGCTCAATCGAGGAGTACCTATAGCCTTTGAGTCGTGAGGTTGCAATAGTGATATTCTTAATATATTTAAAAAAATCTGTCACATATTAATAAAGAAGTAAGGCCTTCTTGACGTAGTGGCACAGTAGGGTACTGCCTGACTGTAAACTGGACAGCTGTCGACAGCCAATCGAACTTGTGGATTCGATTCCCACTCGGAGGATTGATTGTATTTAATTTATTTTCTTTTTTTTTGGTCTGATAAACGAACAGGGAAGTGTTTGAGATCTGGAACCTTCTACTTACGGAAGAAACTTGAATTAATTAGGTAATATATTTTAAAAGCAAAGATATATTAAAGAGTAGTAGTATTTAAAATAGTATATAAATTCCCTTTTAAAAGAACTGTTCTTTACAATATAAAAATATTATTTTATTTTAGCTAAAGCCCAAAAATACTATTAGTTATATATATATATATTTATGAGTATTTAACTCGAACTGTCTCACCTAACTCAAAATTCAAACACAAAAAACAACCAAGTTAAATGACTTCTAAATCAGATCTGCGGCACCTTTTATATGTAAATATTTATTTTTTCATATATTTAGATATAAGAAGAAAAAGTAAACAATCTACGATTGAATCAGTCTACCTATTGCAATTATATGTTTAGTGGCTAATATATACATAAATTAAGTAGGAACAGAAAACTCTTTCATTTTCACATCAATTTTTACATACTATTAGACACAGTGGAACAGCACATCCACATCTTAGCTCTGGAAACACAAAGCATAGCGTTAAGTTCCGCAACTCAACACACAATGTCTCAAAAATTGGGCAAAAAGTGAGAATCGCAGTGTCTTGACACTATGTTGTATCCTGCTATTTGGGATAAGCCGTAAAGAATAAGAAAAGGAAATTGACTAAGAAACTATAGCATAGATAATTTTTTTAAATATTTCAATTTTTTTTTTATTCTTTTAGAAACCATTATAGCGCAGCAGAGACTTCCATTCTTCAGAATTTCAATAGTTTTAATTTGCCTGTTAAAGTTTTGACTTTGGTCAAGTGGTCTTAGTGGTGGGATTTAATGTCGTGCCAAAGCACGAAATCCCACCACTCAATACCCATATCTCGAACCCGGGCGATAAGCGAGGAATAAAGTGTTTTAACACTAAATTTTCTCTACTCTGCTTTGCGGAAAGTGAAACTGTATTTTTATTATATATAAAAAGTAAGCATATCCGTTGTTTAAGCTAGTATGTCAGTATGTAGGTATAAAGGCAAAGTCTTACCGCACGTCCGTTCATTCACAGGCGTCGCGTCTTGATCAGTTTCACTATTTATTTGCCATTGTTTCGTCTACATAAACTTCGCACTTTACGACCATCTTAACTGTTTAGTGCCAATAAACGATGGTTAGTTTTGAGAAAATTAAGTTTTTTAAGTTTTTTACTTTTACGGGCTCGCGTTCAGCTTTTTTTTTTGTTTGGTGTTTTGTTTATTTTTTAAAATTTTATATAGTTTTTTGTATACTTGAGTGTATTTATAAGATAAGTTTTTAATAAAAACAGGTTCATAGCAGAGCATCCGCATTGTTTCCACATAGCAGAGTAGGAAGAGGAACCTTAATGTTAATATACTCAATTTTGCAATTTACCGCCGAAGTCTCAGGATATAACGTATTTTTCCATTCAGGCAAGACAAAATACTGCTTGTTACTTGGTAGACCAAGTAACAAGCAACGTCTCCAAAATTCAGCGTAAAGTGGGAAGCAGAAGTGTCTTAATAGGAGCAGAGTGAGAGTCCTAATTAGATTCCTAAGTCCCCGCTGCCTACCCTGCTATACGCAGAATAAAGCTTAAAGGTTAAAAAATGTTAAACAATTAAGAAATATATTTAAAAAGACAATTTTACCAGTATGTAGCCAGAACAAGTTCTTTAGTATTTTTACTACATACATTACAAAAACCAAGTACAAATAACAACGTATTATCGTCCCTTTGTAAGTGAACAAACACAGATATGACAGTGTCAAATTCAAACCAACTTCGTGATTTCCTTTTTTGTGGCTTCAGTAACTACTAGCGTAATTTACAAACCTTATGCTTATGTAAAAATTATAAATACATTTATACATAAAACTACAAGCCATGTTATAGACCGTGGTGACGCAGCGTGACTGTAGACACGGCAGTTTTGTATTCGATTCGCAGTTTGGGGGAATTCATTATTTTATTTTCTCTGGTAAGATATCATAGCGTGGCGCTTATCTAAACGCAATGTTTCGAGGAGGGATAACGGAGTGTTACGACTCTCCGTAGCATTGAATTAAAAAGAGAGCGTTAGAGTAGCTAATATTAATAAAAAATTCCCAAAGTACACTAGGAAAATTTCGAGACTTTGCATTTTAAGTGACAGGACTTCGCATTTTGAGTGGCTTTCCTTAGTAAAAAGTGGGAAAATAAAAATAATCCAAATACATATAATCACTGAATAGAATCAAACCCACAACAATTGCTTTATCAATCATACACTGCATGATGGTATCAACTATATATACAATACATTTTATTCGTATATACATAATGTAGTTTTAAAACTATTCTTAACGCAATGTCTCAGGGAACGGAGTGTCTTAACACTATATTCTATTTGTTCAACTTTAAACTTAAAAAATATTCTTGTTAATATAACGCTAGTTTCAGTAGTAATAAAGAGTGGGACAGACATATACACGTGGGTGCGAAGTGGAGGCACTACACATATTAGGTTTGTTTAAGTAATGGACTCTGCCAGGAACATTGAGAGCAGAACATTGAAAGATGTAGAGCGCTTATTTAATTTTTTTGTTGATTTTTTATATAAATGGTAACTATATTTAACTTACGTTTTTTAATTTATAAATAATATCTTATAATTATTTATAAATAATATTTATATAATTTATAAACAATATAATATTTATTTTAAAAACCCATAAATGAAACAAAAAAACTCGCTGACTATAACTGGTTGAAAGGTTAATTTACAAACTTCGGATGCAACACCTATTTCCTACATACATATTAATAAAAATCGACTCCATTCCTCTCAAATTATCTCTAAAGGGCGTCCTGGAACATGTTGTTCTTTATTTTCCTAAACTACCCTTCTAAGAAACGTCACACACAAACTAAGTGGGGCTATGATCACTGTTTGAGCAAATTAACACTTTTAAACAATATACACTAAAGAATTTCTCGGTGTAGAATAAATATTTTGGTCTTTTTGGTATACTTGGGTTATATTAGTGTTAATTTTCTTAACTATGGTTACTATTATATGACCTATAATAAGGTATTTAAAGTGAAGCCGAAGAGACGTCCTCTTGAGACACTTGGTAGGATCTGGATTTTACATAATAGGGGTTTGTGGGTTCGATTTCCACTTGTTAGTCTTAATTAGAGAACACCAGTTTGAGGAACTTGGCACTGAGTCAAATAAATTATAGATAAATAGGTCTACGTATATTATCACATTGTGTGAATTGAACAATAATTTAATAATTTACACAATGTGATAATATACGCCATAGTAATACATCAGCACAGCGTCTGCCTGTAAACGCGACATTCCTTGCTCTAGTAAAAAAACATAGCGCGTCGTAGAGTTGCGGGGGGAGTGTCCTAAGCACTAGATTTTGATCGCGTGAAGCTAAAAAAAGAAACTACAAAAGTTTAATAAAAAAAATTCAAAGTATAAAATAATAGACATGAATAAATTTTAATATTTAGAATTACAACCCGTAACATAAACAAAAAATGACAATCGAACATCAAAAAACCTCTGCGCTATAGGGATAACTAAGTTAAATCTCACATAAATTTATCTACTAACATAACAAAGTCCACAGTAGGCATCACTAAACAAATAAACGCAGTAGACCACTAATTAGACGTTCAAATATGAAATTGGGCCAGTTCTAAACATCAGTAGCTCGTGTTAAAAAATATATATTTCATACAAATATTATAACTTCTAACAAAAACATATATTTTTGAAGAATTTAGGTATATTTATTTCTATAAAAAAGCACAATCACTCTTTGTACCACCTAACAGAGCAAGCAGAATAAGACGTTATGTTAAGACGTTCTTAATTTCCACCCAATTTTTCAAGTTATTTCGTGTTATATAGTGAAGAAACTTAACGCCGTGCTTTGTCTACGAGAGCGGAGAAACTAAAAAAAATAATTAAAGAGCGACCTATATATTTATATATGTAGTAAATCAGCGCAAAATTAATTTAATCTTCACGAATAATATAAATGCACTATATTTTACGCCTTCTGGTCAAACATTTCGTGTTGACTGATTGCCTCCTACACTGTACAGTCTTATCAAACACTCGAGAACCGAGTGATACCTTTGCCAGTTATATAATAATGGAGAGACAGACTGGTAAAACCAAACACGAAGATGAATTCTCTCACTCAAGAGTTAATGTCTTGAATTTGAGCGAAACAGAGTCATGATACTATATTTTTATTTGTACCCTGCTATGCGGCACAAAGCTTGAATTCAAAAAAAAATTATAAGTACGAGTAAAAATAATTTAAATATAATAAAAATATAGTAACAACGTGTAACAACAAGTCAAGCAGGACAGTGCGTTGGCTCGCTTGTCAATCACAGCTAATAATAGTTGACGGTCCCGTCATAAGTTGGACTAAATCCTATCGGAGCGTCGACCCGAACTAACAACTTAGACCAAAATCCCTCAATTATCCTACTTTCACTGGCCATCACAGACAACCGTGGGGCGATCTAACAAAACATTATTTTCTAAGACTCTAAAAAACACATTGTGACTAAAATAAACTATCATATAATATCAATAATGTATTCACATACGCACGGACACATGTATTTTAAATACCTATTATGCGGAACCAGTTCATAAATTTCTTTTGGGGAAGGGTTCAGGTGGGCTTTGTTGGCCATCGCTTCCTAAGAACCCTGATTGAAATTCCCATGCTTTGTAACAATGGTGTATCGATTTGTAGGGAAAAGGGAAACACTTAGATGGTGAATCGTTATGACGTGTATTTATACTGTTTTTGACAGGAGCGTGACGTGTTTTGTTAGTTTGAATTCTTAAATAAAATTGAATGAATGCTTTTGTAGTTTGTATGAACTAGATATGTCTCGTAAGTTACTTAAAAATTATTAAGTCAGTTTTGTTAATTTGGCCTAGTCCCGTAAATGTGTCGTAGAAACAAACTCATTTAATGTGAAAAGAAAAAAAATGGAAGGCCAAGTGCAGCGTTAAGATCCTTGGTTCCCTTTTCCTATCATGCTACATACAACATGCAGGATACAGCGTGAACCTAAAAAAATCTAATTACTAAATAACCATTTAAAAATTTTGATGGGCATATTTCCGCCTAGCCTAGGTAGCATATGACAAAATCATTTTGTAATCATGCCTTACCTGCATCACTTTCGTGAAAATTTTTCGAATTATTAATAACACTGTATATGTTTACCTAACAGTACCTATTTTTCATAATTACAATATTTTTTGTTTGGACAACACTTACACCATGAATACCTTAAAATGTAACAAAATTGAGTTATCTTAACTAAAAAAGTTAGTAGATATTTAATTTCACAGATACAAATCGAATCTAACCAATTCTTTTGTACTAATTATAAGCTAAACTTTCTTACCACTGAGCTGTAAGGGTGTCTAGAGATATATTAAAAGGATTCAATCATACCTTTTGCTAGGAAAACGCCATAAAATACTATCACATGCTTAGACGTCCATAACTCATCGTATTGTGACGGAGTTATTAAACGGGACTTCAATCAATTTTTACGAGGGATCTCTCGTAAAAGTATTTAACTGTTTGTTTGCACGTAATATTAACGATAGCCATTATCGAAAGATAGGAATTTTGCCTTTAAACCTGGAAGATAAAATCCTTTATTTGCCGAGATTACGTGTGTGGCGATTGTGTTACTTTGATTGTTATAAACATTAGCTATAAACTATACTAGTATACATAGGTATATAGCTTATAGTGACGCGGATAGCTGATTGTCTTACCGTAGCTACACAAAAGTTGCAGGTTCATTTTTATGTCTACGGCTTAAGAAAAAGTATAAAAGACAAATGGTTCTATAATAAGCTTCATTCTAATTGAACAGCTGTTTATTAGATATATGTATTAGGTTCCCAGGTTCCCTCTGCCTACTACAATGTCCAGGATACATAGTGAAGCTAAAAAAATCTTAGACGAAGGCACCATTTAATAAAAATTCTGTTTTATTGAACCATATTGGAGCAGATGAAAAGTTTTTATTTAAACTAGAGATGGTCTGGTGCCGACAACAATAGGGGGTGAGGGCGTGGGTTTGATTCTATTGAGGGTCAGCTTGTTCGCTTGCCTATTTGATTTGGAATCTTCGGAACTATTGTTCAGATCAATGATATTACATTAGTTTAATATTTCTCTACGACAATCTTGTAATCTGTTATCAATTCTTTTGTGGGAAATGGAGAATTTTATATATATATTTGAGGCTATCGTGGCGCAATGGTTAGTGTTTGATAGTCCAAGCATATGTGTAGGTTTGATGCCACTCGCGGTATTGAATTATTTTTATTTCCTGGCTCTGATAAAGACAAAATACGGCGTTGTGTTTTGTCACTTGAAAATGAATCGTAAAATGGGAAACGATAATCTATTTTGGCATACAACCTAGTATTAGGACACTTCTAAACACAAGATTTCCTGCCTATCCAGGTACATGTGGGATGACGACGTGAATCTAAAAAATATATCATACATATCTTATGGAGACACCGCTCCAGCCCGCCGTTTTCATTGATCAATGATTGACAGAAGCACAATGGAGCACTCTTTATGACTCTCCTGCGAGACGTTTTCTTATCAAAATCAAGATTATGAACCGTCCAACGTAAAATATCCTAAGTGACACTTCGCTTATACTGACAACGTTCCATCCGAACTAAAAATGTATATACATACAACTTTGTCATAATAAGCTCTGTGAACGGTTATGTCAATGATATTCGTCCGTATGTGACAAGTAAATGATAGTTATTATTGTTTGACGAATATCTCCGTAATGACTCTCGTCTTGGATCTGATAAGGGTTTCTTGTTTTATTTTAACCTGAACCATTGTCTGTCCGTGTAGTTTATTGTACGCGGGACAGGGCAATTTGTTATAGTTAAACTTCTTTGCATTTTGTTCGCGACTTGGTTTTTTTATTAAGCATTTAATGAGGCCGCCGTGGTGCAGGGGCGCAATGATCTGACTGTAACGCGACGGTTGTGGGTTCGATCCCCGCTCGGGGAAATGAATTATTATTTATTAATCATTTAATTTCTTCTCTCTAGTCCCAGGGCAAAAGCCTGACATTGAATTCCGGCGCTTAACACACAGTGTCTTAAAAATCAGGCGGAAAGTGGAACGAAGTAACTTTCCAAACGGCTCCCTAACGTGCTATATGCGGAATACAGAGTGAAGCTGATTTTTTTAAATGATTTGTTAAAATTGTAACGCTCTGGTTACAAAGCAAAACACGGCTTTGTTTGTACTTTCCTTCACCCAACATACAATATTTTGAAGCAAATTGGGCGGTGATTGAAAACGGAGTGTCTTAACACTAGATTCCTGTCTGCTTCTGCAAGTTATAGCGTGAAACTAAGAAAAATATAATAAAATTGCAAAATTCCATACTATTCTATATAGTCGCAATGACAATATTCAAATTTAGGTTACAAAATACAAATGTTGACCATTCTTTTGTTAGCTTTGTACTCTTTGAAGACCAACCACACACGACTCTAAAACATACAATACGTTCTTTTAAATGCGGATGTCAAAAAGCGTTTCCACAAGACACACGTCAATCGAACTAATTTTGAATGAAAAACGAGAAAAATTCAAACAATTTTGCTTATATTATCTCCTTAACCCTTATTACACTGTACTAAAGTCAAAAATACTGTATTTCTTATATCTTTGAAATAATTTTAAACAATTTGTGTCAAAGAAATGGTTATTAATGATGTATGTGGTTACATAAACTCGGACACCGACAGATTGCCTTGTTTTCCACATTATTTTGAAGAGCGTAGCAAATTTGTGAAAGAACTTATTGTACAATGTTAGCGTTTGCCAGTCAAGCTCTTAATATATCAGGATTTCATTTTTTTTGTTTTTTTTTAATTTTATCTTTAAATTATATGAGCAGGGGAAATAGAGAAAATTTAATGTCAAGACTATTCTTTTCTTCTCTTTCTTTTATAAGTGTCGAAACTCAACGCAACTCAACTCAACTTTATATTCCCAAAGCGGAGTTTTGATTAATACACGAGTCATACGTAGTTTTTATATGCTTACAACGTAACTTTACAAAATATATGAAGCTACACTGCATGTAACATCAGTATATGACGCCATTATTGTACTGTCTAAAATATAGTTTAAATGTATAATAGTGGCGTCAATGCCTACTATCTATTGCCATTTTAAATATAAATAAAAAAGGAATTTCATTCCTTTAGCTTCACTTTGTATCATGCACATCTATGGCAGGATAGGCAGACGGAACTTCATTTTGAAATACTCGTGCCCCACTTCCCCCAATATTCGAGACGCAGATTGAGTGATTGAACTTAACGCTGCGTTATGTCTTATTTTCAATATTTGTTTTTAGATTTACGCTAACGCTTACTACGCTTACTACGGGAAACTGGGAAACTAGTGCTAAGACAATCCCATTAGGACACTTCCGTTCCCCATAGTGGCGGAAATCAACTCCGCGCTTTGGCTCGTTGCCAGAGCAAGGAAATGAAAATATTAAATATGTAATTTCCTCGTTTTTTTTTTATTTCCTCGAGTGAGAATCGAGCCCGTAGCCTGTAGCACTTACAGCCGTATGCTTGTGCCACTGTACAATGAATGGCCTCACCAGATATAAAAAAATTATGAATAATAACTGAAAATATTTCTTCCAACTTTTAGATGAGAGCAATAGTCGTGTTTTGTGTAGCTTCTGCCATTATACATTGATTTGCATATAATTTACAATATTACCTAAACAGTTAGCGGAAGCGTAACAATGTTAGTGTCGTTACTAGAATTATGTAACCTTTTTTTCTGTGACAAAAATGAAAATTTTAACTGCTGTATTTAGTTACGGTCTGTATATCTACTAATATTTTAGAATATATCATTTAAGAGGCCGCAAAATGTTTTTAAGGCCAGTCGTACAAGGTACAAATGTACAAGGCACAAATGTGCGACCACCCACGATGTTGTGAATTCGATTCCCATTCTAGGAAATGGAATATTTTATATTTTTATTTTCTCGTTCTGGTGGCATTGAGTTCCGCATGGCATGGCATGTCACATTCCATGTACCCGAGCAGGTACAGTGGCTTGCATGGAAACCATTACCGCGATGTATTACAACCTTCCTCAATAAACGAAATATCTTACGAATTCAGGTGAAAAACGGAGAAATAAACGTGTTCGTCGAACACTAGATTATCCTGTTATATGCGGGATAAAGCGTGAAACTAAAATCTTTCGTTTTGGACGCCACGTTCTTAAGCCTTAAGATCCTCAATGATAATTTCTTAAAACCAGTCATAAAATATCCTAACAGTAAATCTCTTATTAAATTTGCAATACAAAATCTCCGTGAATAGCTCAAGTCTCAACATATTCAAAATGACTCTTTAGACAATCAATCTTGGACCCTTTTTAGGTAAAGGTCTGCCCACATCGACTGGAAGTCAGTTTAGAAATAGATAACAAAAGTAAAGCAAATCTTAATTATGGAAAAATCTACTTTATTATAATTATTGCAATTACTAATTGAAATTAAATGAATTATAATAAAATATAGTTTAAATATAATAACTATACATTTTTATATTTCCATCTGAGACCCCGTCTTACTACATTTGGGTGTCTCGGTGTACTTAAGATGTTTGTGTCATTTATTCTATTATATTATAATATGTATTTTATTAACATTGCCTGTCCTTAAACACGGAATAACAAAATATCCTAACACGACTTTCTCCTTCTCATTCATTTAAGAAAAACATTAATATATATACATTTAAAAATAGAATACTCTCAAGAAATTCCTCCCCTTTATATGAGAACTACCGAGTGTAGAAACTTAAGGGTTAAACTAGCAAGTCACGCGTCCAGTCCCGGGGGATGATCTGCTATGCATAGCCCATAGCCCTCGATTAGGATCGCTGTGAAATTGTTGAGAACTTAATGCGATGGAAAGGCTGTGATGAGTCTTGTTTACTTATTTATATTTCTATACGATTTTTGGTTGATTTATACTTTTTGAAACGTTTCCTTATAGTTAGTTTAACAAACATGTTACATTTTAATTTTTAGAATAAAAGTAGTTTCTTTAGCTTTTCTGACAAGGCACAAATACGAATTACGTTTATAACGTGTACGCAAATCTTGCTTATAGTAGGCTAGACATAGTGATAAAAACCTTTCAAAGGGAACCTAGGGAGTAAAGACATTCCATTCGGATAGCAGCGTAAACCAACGCCGCTGTTCTTACCGGAGCGAGAAAATGATAATTAATCATCCCTTCAAGTGGGAATCGAACGTGAAACCGCAACATACAATATAATATATAATCGTATCATACAATATATAATTCAAGAAATCAAACCTACTTCCTCTAAATATCACAAACTTATCCAGTAACAACAACTATAAATTACAAAACCACATAATATAACATTCTGAAGAGATCACAGTCAAAAACTACCTTCCCCTTTAAACGAAATTGAAGGTATCACTTACAAAACGGATGCGGCAACTTAAAAAAATACTTATAAACTTATCCTAGCCGCTATTTTTAATCAAATTTAAACCTAATCTCTTAGATATAAGTATTTATTTCTTTATTATATTCTACAGTTCCTTTAAACACTGTAGCCACTTGAAGACCGGAAAGCTACGTCAGTTTTCGCGCACTACTAACTCACTATACATCCCAATTCCCAACGTACCTCCATATAATGCCTATCATTTTAATATAATAATAAATACAAAAGAATTTAATAAATAAGAATAGATGGGATTAACAAAAGATGAAAAAAGTGTACTTTAGATTGAAAAGATGTCGAGTGGCCATTTGTTTCTTATTAGATAAATATAATAAAAATTATTGTTTGCCAGTTATTTTTTTACAGCTCTTCAAACCAGTTACATATAATACGTATCTATATTGAACAAGCGATGTTACAATGTACCGTAGTTTTTTATATATTCATATGGAGGTCATATTGTAATATTTGTCTTTTTATCGTAACATTTCCTGTAGAGCGCAGAAAAAAATTGTTTTTTTTTAATTTAGTTCTTTTTCTCTTGTTTTACCGGCTTTTGTTGCCAGAGTCTGCCTTTCGACTAACTCTGATCCACTTTGCATGATTCTCAGCATCCACAGTTATCCTGATTGAGTCCTGATGCAGGAATATTGCTTTTTTAGAGCGTCCAGGGAGTCTTACTCAAGGAACGGCTTAGCAGATATTTTCCAGGCTGCAGCTTCTTCAGCAACTCTCGTTTAAGTTCCACCAATTAACATGCAATATCTCGAACTCGATTGAAGTATTTTGACACTAGACTTGAAAAAATGGTCATTGCTAAATCTTTCTCTATCTACTTTATCTAGCCATATTAAAAATCTTTGCATAAAGCAGTTTTAGCTTCCAACTGTGGTAACAAAAAGCGCGGTGTTTAGTTCCGCTATGTACCATGCGCAGTCTTTATATTTATCTTCGAGTGAAGAGCGTGGTGTGTAGCATTAGATTATTTTAATAATATTCATATTTCTTATATTTTCAAATAACACATATCTTGTTATATCCACATACTTGTAACCGGTGTACCATAATAACATGTGACCTACTTTTATCACTTCAGATTTGTATTATTCCGCGACAACGAATACCTTTTAAATTATGTTTACTATGATATACAAATAGTACAAAGACTCGAGGGCGTCGTGGCGTATATATATAAACACGAGGGTTCGATTCCCA
Source organism: Heliconius hewitsoni (assembly GCA_018230445.1). Taxonomy (NCBI): domain Eukaryota; kingdom Metazoa; phylum Arthropoda; class Insecta; order Lepidoptera; family Nymphalidae; genus Heliconius; species Heliconius hewitsoni. Next base: position 8,647 of record DWAN01000400.1, on the reverse strand, counting down.
CTCGTGGTAAAGAAATATTTTCCATAAAAAAATATTTTGAAGTAACTTAACATTAACACTAGATTCTCTACGAAACTGGATCAAAAAGATTTACGATCTGTTGGGGCGAATTTTAATAGATGGGTGGTCGTTTTAGCGCAGGGGCACAAGTAACGAAGTTACGTGACGGGCTGTGGGTTTGAATTTCATATACCGAGGAAATGAATTATTTAATATTTTTAAGTATCATCACTGGTAACGAGGCAAAACACGACCTTGAGTTATGTTGCATATTGTGTAATGCGTCCAAGACTTGGTGAAAAATGGGGAACGGGAATTAATATTCTGCCTACCCTGCCATGAGCAAATTCATGACGCACGTAAATGTTTTAAGATTTTCTCCTTTTCATAACTCGTATATAATTACTTAATGCTAACAATTTTAGGGTTCTGAAGCCAAACGGCAAAAAACGGAACTCTTAAAATTTCGTCTACTACCGCCCGTCCGTATGTCACGGTCATTTTACTCAAGGCCATTGGTACTGTATGGATGAAATTTGGAAGATATGAAGGTATTTTATGAACTGCTATAAAATTATGTAATTCCATTTTGAAGTGGTTCAAAGAATACTTCGCACTATGGGAGGAAAGTAAAAAACCGGACATGCGCGAGTCGGGCTCGCCTACCAAGAATTTTGTACAAAAATTGGAGATCTCGAGTTTTCCCTGAAATTCTGCTTCCAATACCAAGCCTCCTTCCATCCAATACCTTACTCGACTCGTGGCTTTAATATCAAATGTTGCCCCCTTTAATGCTATTAATTTGAGGGTTTAACCATAAATGTTTAGTTTTCAGATTTTTTCATGAACTAGTACCTACTATCTGCGAATTTTTTTCATACATAATTCTAGGTCAACCGGAAGTACCCTATTTTTGGCACATTTTTGGCGACATAAACGGCCATATCTATTTTTTTAAGGTTAGTGTAGAAATACGATTTCTTCAGGAAATAAAGGGACCGTAGATCTGAGTACAAAGTATGAATTTTGATACAAAGTATGAATTTTGTTTGAACTCGATATCTCTAAGCTTTCCAGAAACAAAGGCTCTTGACAAACAGACTGACAGACGGACAACAAATTGATCTTCTAAAGTTTCCATTTTTCCTTTAAACCCTATGGAACCCAGAAAACAAAGAATATGCTGTGTAAGGTGCATTAGATGCAAAACGTGCCATATACCTCAAATAATACAAATAATAATAGTGGTTTATAATGTTGAAACCGAGTCGCATTCGCCCTTGGCCGGTTTTTGTGACTTCATCATTTGGTGCAACAACGACGTTTCTGTATTTTAGAAAATATAAGCGACGTAAAAGCATTATAAATACTCTTTTCTTATACATTGCCATAATCAATATATCTTCTATATCTTTTTATGGTGCAATTACGATATAATTAGCGATATAACAGGAGAAGTAAAGGGTACTTATTATTATGGTTTATATTATGGTTAATTTTATTTATAAATTTTTTTTTGGTGATATATTATTAAAGAAGTACATATGTATAGTACTTACGTACTTCCTTAATAAAAAATATCACCAAAACAAATTATTAAAAGCATATTTAATCTATAAAACTTTGACAATCCCTGATCTTCGAGTCTCGTTATAATATTTAGTGGCACTCGTTGCTCTTGGGGACAAACTGCACGGAAGAAAGCACACCGTTAGCGACGCTAATGGTAATCGATTAAATTGTTTATACCTATTGATGGTTTGTGTTCGTGATATTTATGCGCGTGTTTTGCTTTTTCATTCTACAAGGTATTATGAGATTGATTCGACTGACATTGCTGACATTTTTTGATGTTTTCATGATTTTTATTGGCTTTTGTTTTTAACTTTTCCTCGTTAATTCCTATGTCATTTAATCAAACTGAATTTGACTATTAGGATGAAGTAATAGATTAAAACACATAAAATAACAGCATAACTTAAACCAAGAATGGAATCCACATACCAAGACATTTATCCCAATAAAAACCACATAAAAGAGCATTAGCAACGGCAATTTTATAAATGATACTCATTCGCAAATTTATTAAATCCCTACAAACCGAAATTGACATGCAAACAGGACCTACCATACAACGGAGGGTACACCATAATGGGTATGCAAATTAATCTGTCCTCAAACAGAGGGTTCTTGATGTGTGAAACTTGCAATAAAATTACCGATTATGCTTTTGAATGAATATTTGTTAATGTATGACGTGCTTTTTTAATTTTTTTTTATATGAATGACTGACACTGTCCTTTGTGGCGGCGGTCGCGGGTTCAATACGCACGAGCCATATTTATATTGGTTTTGTAGTTTTAGAATGGCATGAGAATAGCTAGGGCTATATATTATATTTAAGCGTGTGGTCTGTTCTTAATTATTTTTATATCTTTTAATTTTATTCATAAATAAATATTTTTAGAGGAAAAAAATTAAGTCGTGTCTTTACGGCACTGTGGCTGGCTGTAATCGTAATAGTTATGGAGTCGGTTACAATTAGGAAAAATTAATAGTTTTCTATTCGTAGCTGCGATAACAACACAAGGTGAGGCGTTGAGTTCCGTAAATCTACATGCAATGTCTTGACAATTTTATGGTGTGGGGAAAATAGTGTATTTACGCTACGTTCTCTCTGACTACCGTGCTATATGCGACATACAGCGTGAAGGTATAAAAAAAGCATTTTTTTCGCGTCATGCTTTATCCCTAACTGGTTAGGCAGAGAAAACCTAATGTTCAGACACTCTGTTTAAGGACTAATATTTAAAAAAAGTTAATATTTTTATGACATAGGGGTTAAAAACGTAAATATTTATATGACAAATATTTTTCTGAAAATTTTGGATTTTAATTTCTGAGATTAAATAGCTATATTTCAGTTTGTTTCGAAAGTGCTATTATTAATTATTAAACGACTAATGAACAATACATTACATTCTTGAACAATAATTAAACAATTCACCAATACAAGCGCTATAACCAAATCGATATAACAAAGAAAATAAAATCATATAAAACGATCCGCCCAAAAAAACTTTGCGGTTGTAACCATTGTAACCGATACATAATTCACAAAGAAATCACTTGAGTCGAACATAAAAAAAAATCCAACACACATATTTCTAGTACAAATGAAAATAATACATCCACTCGAAACACATTAGCTTTTAGAGTGTTGAAAAGAAAAACAAAATTAATGATTTCGAATAATTCGCAATAAAAATGCCACATGCGTACAAATATGAGACGGGGGGGACAATTATAACAAATTAATAACGTACACTGTGCCCTTAAAACTCGAGTGGAGATTTGCGTTCAATGATTCTTGCTTTTGTTGTATATTCTTAGTACGAACCAGTCAAAATCAATCCTATTCCTTGTTGTGAACATTAAAATTTTAATAAAAAACCTAGCGTCGGTTACGGTGTTTCTCCTTTGATAACCACATCAAGGGTCATCTTGGTTGTATATTAGAATTTAGACCTTATAACTGAACTTTAAAGCTGTAAACGAAAGCTCAACACAAAGTCACTTGAATATTAAAAATCTTGGTAATTATTCAGGAATCCATCCATCATTAATCACTGGGGGTTGCGAACGCTGTAAAAATGATTGTAGAAAAGATAAATTAGGAGATATGTTGGTTGGTGACGTTTATTTCGCGGCTACACACGTGGTTTTTGTGACAGACAGACTTACATATTGTTAGTGTTATATATGGCGGTACTATTAGCGGAACTGTAGGGCTTTGTTATGCAAAAGAATTGGTTTTTATTAACTTTATACAAAATGAATGTATGGATTATTAATAAAGGACAATCATTTGTAATAATGTGTGTTAATATATTATTTATATTAAAATCTATTAATAAATATTATACGCTTGTCTGATGGTACGTTTGTCTGAAGAATATATAGATTGTATACACATTTATTCAAATAGTATTTTTTTATAAAAATAAGTGAAGGGAATTTTTAGAAAATACAGAAAAAAATAAGATAAAAGGAAATAAAGCCATCATGGCGCATTGGGACAGCGACTGACGTAAACGCGACGGTTGTGGGTTCGATCCTTACTAGGAGGAATGATTAATATTTAAACTATTTTAATATTTCTGATGACTGGTAGACAAACGGTGGCATTGAAGTCTGCAAATTAAAACTCAATGTCTCAAAAATTTGGGAGGAAAAGGGAGAAAATTTTGGGAGTGTCTTAACAATATATTTACACTGCTATATGCAGGATACAGCGTGAAGCTAAAAATAAAAATAATTACATAAAACTACTAGCAGGGGTTTTAATAAAATAATTAGGTCACTATATAGATTATACTATAAAATAAGCTTAAATTGAAGGAACTAAAGCTTATTGGCATAATTTTCTGGTATGACGATCCCATCGTACGCGTGGTAGTCACGCGATATTATTTACAAGATTTTTTGTATTAATTCTAGGTTTAGCTTCACGCTGTATTCAGCATATAGAAGGGTAGATATAGGGAGCGTAGTGTTAAGACACTCCGTTGAAACTCAACGCCGCGTTTCGTCTCGTTGCCAGAGTAAACGAAAATATTAAATAATTCCTTTCCCCAACTGGACACTAAGATCACAACCGTTGCGTTCACGCCACACGCAGCGCCACGACAGCCTTAAAAAAACATAAGAAAAACTATTTATATCTTCATTCTTTAGTCATATTCTAATATAATTATTAATAATAATAATAACGAAACTACTCGAATTTTCTTATTTAAAATGACAAGGACATTATAATAACGTACACGACCCCAAAAGTCATACATAGCCAAAGTTGAGAAATTATATAAATACAATATGAAATATTATACAATCTTTGATTTATTGTTTCTAACTTTACTCGTGACCGTAACGTGATTAGAAGTGACCATTCCCCTTAATCTAAAGTTCATGTCATTGTTTCTTTGAAAGACCACTACTATGGTTAAAGTTATTCTATAGAATAGAAGTATTGATATAGTATATTTGTAGGGTACCTTAAAAGGTTCAATAGGATATTGACATCAGAGTAATATATGTAGTTTTATGAGGTCGGTCGTGGTGCTGGGGCACAAGTGTGTGGCTGTAAACGCTACAGGTTGTGGGTTCGTTTCCCACTCGAGGAAATGAAATATTTAATATTTGTTTATTGCAATACCTCCAGAATTCAAAAAATGGAGAACAGAGTGTCTCAACAGTATGTTTCCTCGGCCTAGCCTGCTATGCATTGGAAACAGCGTGAAGCTAAAAAAAAGTAATGTAGTTGGCACGTATATAACTGAACGTAAAGTTACAAAAATGTGGATTCAAATCTCACGCACAGTAATTCAATAGTAGTCAAAAAAAGGAAATGGAAAATTATCTATTTGGTAGGTTGATATTGCTTTACCTCCAAAGTATGTCAACCCGATACCTATACTGAAAATATATAATTCCTTGCAAATCGACATTGTATTTCGCAAGAAACGTCTCGGGTGGAGAGTAAGAAAACGGAGTGTCTTGTTCGTTCCCGCTCTAACTACGCTGTTATCTGAAAAAAAAGTAAAGCTGAAAAAAAAGAAAAATATATTCGAATTTATGACCTTTCATGATTTACCATATGGTCTCCCCTTCTTCAAGACCTCAACACATTCTCATTGAACATAGAAAATCACTCAAACATCGTACAAACGAATCGTAATATAAAATCAACGGTATTAAATTCAAAGCACAATTCTACTCGAAATAAGGGTTTGAATACAAGAAAAATACAAAATAATGTATATTTTATTTGTTATTTGTATACCTCTTCTTAATACACGTACCTACATAATGTGTAGGGAGTTGTTCCTTGGATATGGAATTATTTGCGACCCAATTTAATAAATAAGGAATACTTTTTTTCATTTTCTAAAGGTACAAGAAAGAAAAGCAGCTTCACGTTTTGTCCCACCAAGCAGGGCAGAGGGAACCTGGTCACGTATAGTGAAAAAAAACACTAGGTTATCTTTCTCTGTATATCTTTGTTTATATTTTCAATGAGACAGGTCGTGGCGCAGAGGCACTAAATGTGACTGTAAAATCGACTGGTTGTGGGTTCTATCCCCATTCGAGGAGATGATTTATTTATTTTAATTTATATTTCCATTTCTTCGGTCTGGTGTCAAGGTAAATCATCGAGTTACACCACTCATCACGCAATGCCTTCAGAATTTGGCGGAAAGTGGGGAACGGAGTGTCTTAGCACTAAGTTCCTTCTGCCTATCCTGCTGAGTGCGAGATACAGCGTGAAGCTGATTTATTTATTTGTTTATCTTTGCTTATTGTTGATACCAAAACAATCTTCCTTTTACCCTTATTCCGGCTGTCATGGCGCAGTGGAACAGCGTTGTACTACAAGCCGCAATGGTTATGAATCTGATACCCACTCGGAGGAATAATTATTTAAAAAATATTTTCAATTCCTCTCACAATTGTTAAAAAATGTTGGGCGTTAAGTCAACACATTAACGATATAGGTACGCTCATAGATTCGCTGTGGTTTCAATCGTGGTGTTGAATTTCACCACTCATCGTGCCCCTCCCACTCGGATGAGTGAATGGTTTTCATGTCTTAAAAATTGAGCGATGTGCGGGGGTGAGAATGGAGTGTCTTAGTATTAGATTTCCTGTGCCTATCCTACTATATGTATGAGAGATACAACGTGAAACCAGAAAATCAATCAAAATCTCACATATCGTTATAAAATGGTACAAATTTCTATTAACAATATTAGAATCAACAATTTTGTAATAAAACAGAACTATAAATACATACGATATTAAAGGAAATACTTACAAAAAGATATAATATAAAAGATAATGACTGTGCAATAGTAAATATACAAAGCTACCCGTTCTTGCCTAACTATCTATTAAGGCAAAACACCTTTAATTAATCTTGACAACGCAACAGCCGTATATGGATATATCATTTATCATTTGATAGCAGAAGACGTAACGTTAGAAAAATTTTACTCTGGTCTATGATTGGTGATCTTTTATATTGAAGTATTGATTGAATTAAATTGTTTAAGTTGTAAATCTTATATTGAAGCCGTGGTGGTGAAGCGGCACAGGATCTGGCTTTAAACGTGGTATTTGTTGGTTCGACTGCCATATGGCAGAATAATTTATTTTCATTTTCACGATCTGATCTGATCACAAAACGCGGCGTTGATTGTTGCTTTCAACATACAATGTCACGAAAATGGAAAATAATGGCGGCAAATGGAAGACAAAGTGCTTTAGACTAGGTTCTCTCTGTCTACTCCGCTGACAGCGTGAAGCTTAAGATTATTTTAAGGACCGCTGCCGCAATCGCCGCAGCCAATAATTAATCTCAATAAAAAAAATATGCTAATTACTTATAATAAATAAAATCTTTCTCTGAATGCTAACGCGATGGTATGGGTTCAATACCAACGCGTGGAACGATTATATATATTTTATTTTAATTTTTTTGCTTTAGTAGATAATATGCGGCGTTGAATGCTCATTCTAACACATAATGTCTTGAAAATTAGGCAGAAAGCAAGGAACAGAATATATTTTGACACTACGGTTTCCCTCTGCCTAGGCAAAAAAGCGGGAAAAAGCGTGAAGCTGCTTTTTAGACAAATTTTTTCGTGATCGAGTGACGTCATATAGCAATTAAATCATCAATTAATCTTTATCAAGGTTGCATTATAAAATGATAACATAATAGAATGAATGAATAGTTCATAATGAAGCTTTTCATATAGACACAAACGTGTACGAGCTTAAATACGTACATTTTATAATATTTATACGTGTACATTGATAATTAACTATTAACAACTTTTGTAATCGAATGTACTATTGTAGTTTTTGTTTTATTGTTACTTTATGTATGTTTGTATGTGTATTTTTAAATAATAAATAATACCAGAGGTCGTTGTAGCGGCACATCATATGAGTGCAAACGCGATGGTTTTGCATTCGATTCCCACTCCCACTCGGATGAGTGAATGGCTTTCATGTCACCGTTCTTGCAACACGACAACGCACGCAGCGTTGAATTCTGCTAGTACGCAATGTCACAAAAATTGGTCTGAAAGTCAGGAATGGAATGTCTTAACACAACATTTCCTCTGATTACCCTGCTATAAGGAGAACACAGCATGAAGCTAAAAATAAATAATCTTAATATCGACTTTTAGAGGCTACAGACAAACACAATGAACTCGAAGAAAATCTTCTTTGAAATCCCAACTTTGAAAAATTACTTATAAACTAATGATTAATTCAAGCGATTTCAGAATCCTTTTTTGTGTGTGGCCATTATTTTTGCGATTTAAACTAAGAATAATCACATAAATTATATTTTTTTTTATTACATTACTATGAATTTAGAAGTCAATTTACGTAGAAAAATATTAATATTGTATGAATAGTGTGCCTGCCATGTTATGTGGATAATACATTCAAAATGTAAATCAAAGACGAATAATTGTAAAAATAATTATAGAATATAAGTTAGACAAAGGCGCTGTGGCACGAAGTGTGACTGTAAAACCGACTGGTTGTAGGTTCGATCCCCACTCGA
>DWAN01000399.1:0-24594 GCA_018230445.1 Heliconius hewitsoni | reverse complement strand
TGGCAGAACTCAACGCCGCGCTTAGCCTCGACACCAGAGCGAAGAAATGTAAATAAATTTAAGTAAATATTTCATCTCCTCGGGTGGGAATCGAACCCACAACCAGTCGGTTTTACAGTCACACTACGTGCCGCTGCGCCACGAATGGCCTCAAATATTATGAACTTTTAGTAATAATTTGGAATTCCATAACAAATGCCGGTTAATCGACAGACTTTACATCGATATCGATATCATTATCTAAAATATGTGATTTTAAGATAAGCAACTGTATTATTTATATTAACTACAATCAATAAAACAAAAAAAATATTGAAATTATATGGCTGTTCTCGTAAAAAATGTGGCGTTGTGTTTCGTAACTAAAAACCCAGAAAAGAAAACTGTAAATATCTCTATAAGTGTAACGTGTAGAACGAAGTTTCTACCCTAACATATATGAGAGATAAAAATTAAAAAAAAATCGGTTAAGTGCGAATTGGATTCTCCCACTGAGGCGTCCGGAAGAACTTATTTCAGGATTGTAGGTCAAAAGGAAGTACAACTTATAAGAATTTACCAAATTAAGTTTGCAGGCGTATGCACTTATCTTATATGAAATGAACTACAAATGGTGGACTGATTTTTTTCTATGAACTATCTATAAGCTTTCACTTCCGGAATTACATAACACAACTATAGGTCTACGGGAAATATCCTCTAGGTGTTGATTTCGTAGCACAAGTGCTAGAATCTTTTAATTCATATATGAACCATATATCTTAATTTTAGCTTGAATCCTCCAAGCGATCTCGCGATAAAAAATAATATAACTTTATATACAAAGTATGAATTTAAAAACTCGTCTCGTCTTTATTTAAACACTGATAAGCGTTATTAACATAGAGATTTAACTAAATTAGTAACAACAATATTTTCTATTTATATATTAAGATACAGATTACATTACAGATTGCTTGTTTTCTAAAGTTCTTACATATGATTCAACAGTTCAATGTATTTACAATTGTGTAAATTATGAAATAAATTAGAAAATTTCGCTCATAGTTCTATTTGCCCATATTATTATAAGCTAAAAGGAACCCTTTGAGCTATAACTATAATATATTAAACCTAAAAGTATATATTGCGAGTGACATTAAATTCAAGCAATGTAGAGCTTTATATTTTAACTACGTTCTCAGTTCTTTACGAAGCTTTCTACACCTTAAATCAGCTCATATCTTCTTTGAAGTCCAACTTCTCCCTTTATTCTTAGCGGTGAGTCAGTCGGGGTTTGTTCCTTTTCCGCCTCGTCGACTGTCATCAACCCGCTTATACCCTCCAGGGGTTCTCATGATTTTTACATGTTGTTCCTCCTACTGGAGGAATACGTCGATACAGAAGTTTGACAGAAGATAATGAAATCGAAGGTAAATAATTACTATGGGGAAAGAACGACTTTTGAAGACAAGCTGAGAGATTTGTTTCTCGATGAAGAAAAATGTTGTCAACAAACCTATAATAGAGTGAGGCTTAGTTTAAATTTTAAATGCGTGCTGTTGTCCTTTTGTTGTTTACTAAAAATATATATTTTTTGTCAATGGTTATCAATGGTTTTTTTTTCTTGTCATTACGAGCGCGCATCGACGTTAAGCCTAACAGCTTGGCTAGAAAAAATATTTTATTTTATGATATAAATCGGATATTATAAAAAAATCATATTTTGGAAAAAGAAATTTATTTTTTTTATTTTTTTTCCTTATTTAGATTTTTTCTCTATTACACAATTTAAATTTCACATAATCATGAAACAATTGGCACCTTTTTCACAACAATTGGCACCTGGTCGGTTTCCAGGAGGCGCGGGTTCGAGTCCCGCTACGTTCAAATTTTTATACGTTTTCTAAATTAAATTTCTAAAAAAGTATTAATAATTATAATACTATTTATTGAAATACTCTCATTTACTTTAAATTAGTCATAATTTTGGGTTCGATCCCCGAAAGAATGAATTATTTTTATTTCATCGCTATGATGAAAAGAGAAAAAGAGAGTTATTTTCATTTCCTCGCTCTGATAAGAAGACAAAGCGCGATGTTGACTTCCGCTACTGTAAACGCAATGTTTTGAAAATTGGGCGGTGTGTGAAGAACAGTTTCCTTCTAAAAAAAATCAGCTTCACGCTGTATCCCGCGCACAGAATAGGCAGAGGTAACCTAGTGTTAAGACTTCGCCACACTTTGTGCCTTTGCGCCACGACCGGCCTGTCTTCCTTCGAGCTATCCTATCATATACGGAATACAGCGTTACACTAAAACAAAGAAACAATTATTTAAATTCATTAAAATAAAAATATGAATTATACAATACAATAAAGTGTAAATAATTCACATTGTTAAAGTCAACTTAAATAAATCAACACATTAATCAAACTACGAGTAACTTCGACCTTGTACCGCTTCGCTATCAAAGACCAACGAAAGTGAAACTTTGCTAAACTTTGATTATTTTTACCCATTCGAAAGTTTTAACATTTAAACAGCAATTATTCGAAAACAGGATCGATATGAATGTAGCACGGTAGGCAGTCCTAACCTTCCCTTTTAGCAGTAGTAACCTTCCCGTTTAAACACGTTCCCAACTTCCCGTCAAATTCTAAAGGCTTTTAGGGGTTGTTTGGCGGAACTCAACGCCGCGCTTTGCCTGGTAAAAACGATACCAGATCTAGGAAATGAACTTATTAAATATACATAAATAAAAACTGTTTAATTGATTGATGATTATTTTCATTTACTTGCTCTGGATACAAATCACAGCGTGGCGTTGAATTTCGCCATTCGACAATTAAGGTCTTTAAAATTGAGAGGTAAATGAATAACAGAGTGTTTTAACACTAGAATCTCTCAGTTGACCCTGATAAAATATGAAGAGATAAATATTGTTTGTGTGTGTATAAAAAATCCGTATCTTAGTAGCTTTACTTCCGTGTCACTTCGATTCATGAATATTTGGTATAGATTTAGTGAGCAGATAATGTCAATGTCGCAAATCGTTTCGCTTTGAATATTTATTGGCAATTCAAAGTTGTTAAAACTTTAGGCGATTAATAACGACTAAAATTATACTTTTAGAAATAATTTTTAAATAACGATAATTTCGTATACATTTATACGTTTTTTTAAATATTTTTCTTTTCTAAATGCACTGTAAAAAATTAAAACTGATCGATCTAATTAATATATAGGAAGCTCCTAATTACTACAGATAGACAACGAATATATATATTAATTAAAAAAAACGACTTGTTATATAGAAATTGGTAGGTAGGTACTACTGTACGTCGCTCTACAATAAAAGTAATACATATTGTTACAATTTGCTTTTATTTGCAAATTTTTATTAACCTACTGATGTCACATTTTAGTATGAGGAATGTTTGTTCCTATTGATTGGAGGTAAATTTATGTTTTTGTATGATGAGCCGTCGTCCTCAATTTTATTGATGTGCTGTCTTAGCAGTTTTAAACATACACATTTTCAGAAGCCAGTAGTAGTTTTGTCTGTCAGTCAGTAACAGAAGAGTTGTATATATGTATATACATATAGATTATTTGCTTAAATAATTAAAAAAAACCTATGTAACTAATTTTATTTAGTGCTTAATTGGCACGCTCGAGTCGCCATATACTAAAAACTGAATACGGGATACAGCGAATTTAATTTTCAAGTTAACTTAAAACGATTATCTAAGCACAATGCCTGTACAGCTTTCTTTTCTCAAACTGGTCTAACACGCGACAGTCCCTTTCGCTTTTCAAGGTGAATTTCACCTAGACCCGGTTAGATAAACTCGATACATTATTATGTATAATGTAATGAAAACATACTAGGCCCGCTGTTGGAATTATTAGGTCAAATGATACAAGTTGATTTTTGATGTGGTGGTAAGGGATAATAATAGTTTTACAATTTTTTACTATACAATTCTGTCAAGGAGGAAAAGGCAAGCTAAGCTGAAAAGGAAAAACAGACTGTTCTCTGCGTGACACCAACAATAATTATCATTTATCACCTTTATTAATAAAACCTTTATTAGCAATTTTAAAATTACAAGACTACAATCATTTTTGCACAATTAAAAAAACGAAAATATCAAAAATTAAGCTATATTTTGCCGTTTTTGTATCATATAGAGAAAACTTCCATATTAAATATTATTAAAATATTACATTAATAACACAAAATTACTAAATCTATTTTAATTCGGAAATATGATAGCTTGTCGCACTTTTATTTATGACCATCATAAAGATGTGAAACTTTCCTCTCGCACTGGTCTCTCATGACATACGTGACAGCTCCTTTCGCTTTTCAAGGTGAATTTCACCAACGCATGATTAAGGCGAAGCGATAAATCTATTAGAATATTAAATAAATAAAAATATAGTGAATGTCATAGTTACATATTTGATATTGGTGAAAGTTCGCAACTTTAAAACTTTTAAACCAGTACCTGTAGTTGATGGTTGTATACTTGTATACCCATAAGTTTTGCTTATTAGTTTTTTTAGCATCATGCTGGATCCCGTATATTGTAGGTAGACAGGGAACCTTGTGTTAAGTGTTGAGACGCACATTTCCACACGCGCCGCAAATTTTCGAATAAAATCGTGTTGAGTGGCGGAATACGACGCCGCGATTTTTTCTTCTTACCAGAGCGAGGAAGTATAAATAGGTTACTACCTTTTTTGCCTAAATATTTTCACTTGTATACATTAGGTATATATTTTTATTTATATTTTTCTAATTATTAATTACTTCTTCAACTGGTTCCAGCACCCAAATGCAAATAACTAAATATACTTGATAGATAATAGACAGATATCAATGGCCTCATTGCTATGTTATTAACATTTTAAAGAATAAAAATAAAATATAGATACATCTTTTGGGGAACGGAGTGTCTCAACACTAGGTTCCTTCTGCCTACCCTGCTGTGTGCAGGATACAGCGTGAAGCTGATTTGTTAAAACAATTACATTTAATGAAATCGTATATTTGTGTTGTTACTAAGTTATATTTTTATATTTTAAAATTTAAAATAATATTTTATTTTAAATTTTTTTTAAATACATAAATATGTATATAAAATACATAGAAATATAATTTAAATGATACATAAAAACTGACTGGCGTAGAATAAATGACTGATTGTTTTCCTCGATCCAATCAAGTTCACTTTCCACTGAAATAAACACTACACCGGTCTTCATTTCAATAGAAAGTGAAAAACGGAGAAATCTTTCGCTACATTCTCTCTGCTTTGATTTGCTAAATTTTAAATAAAAGAAAACATAATATGAAAGACCTAAAGGCACGCGAGGCAGAGACGAGATTTCACTTTCGCGCAGTTACGTAAACAAGACCTTTAGACGCCATCTGGATATTAACATATTATATTAGCTTTTATGTAAATTGTGTAAAAACTTAGAGAAACCCAACTTTCAAGATACTGCGTGTGGCGGACCTCAGCGCCGGGCTTTGACTTGTTACTAGAGCACGAAGATGAAAATTATCTATTATGGAGGTCATATAGACGTTAGATCTTGCATGATGGTTTTTTAATGTTGCATGCATAATCGACATGCAAATCCTAGCGTGTGTGTGATAAAACTGTACAGTTATCGGTGCATGTACAGGCAACCGAGCAAATATCAAAATTGATATTTTATACCGCTCGGTTTTGCTGACGGCGGCCGGCGAGCTCGCCTGCCACATATATTGATAAATACATTTTAAAATTTATTGGTGTAAATCTCAATTCATTTGTCAAATTTACTTGCGAGAAATACTTTCTTTTCAATAAACAGCATTTAGAAATTCAGGGCGATCTCTTTTTCTATTCTACAGGACATGTGTTAAGCTAAGTACAGCTACAACATCATCCTCGTTTATTGTAGTTTGGCACCGTACACAGTCCTTAATAGGCGTCGTACACACATCGTTACGTAGCTCAATTGAGAGTTCATGGCAAAACTGCATGCAAAGCTAACGTCTATGGCTTCCATTACAGTGAATAGGAATCAAACCCACAACCGTCGCGCAGTCACACGCTGGTGTTATGCCACGACGGCCTCAATATAATTATTTGTCATTTAAGTATTATATAAAATATTTATTTTATAATTTACTACAAAAGATGCTTAATATTTATTATGAAATTATATTTGTAGTGCGTTATATATATAATTTTACATTGCTATGGTAAGTATTTGATATAACATTTCTATTTTCAGGTAATGCAGTTAAACTGTGCATGGTGTCAGCAGCTCAAATTTTGTGACTCATTGTAAGTCAATTTGAATTGTTAAGTAAAGTTCACTTTTAACTTAAAATAATAATATATATGTGTAATGTATGTTTAATAAAAACTAAAATAATAATTGTTTTCCGCCTAAATTGATGACATTGCGTGTTAAGTGGCGAGACTCAACGTCGCGCATTGTATTAATAACCAACAAGAACGCAATTAAAGTCAAACTCTGTTTCACTGTTCACGATAGACCGTTATCTAACCAATTATTTGTCATGAGTAACATATTCAAAATTATGGACATAAATTACTTGCTACTTGATAAATGAAAAAATAAAAAGAAAAACTTATCCAGCCATAAACGAAAATAATTTTAATTAACACCTTTCTTAGAATTAATAAATAATAAATCCATATCCAGACATTAAAATAAGACATGTTTAAGTATTAATTTATAAATCATTTGAAGTATTTTAAAGTAGGTACCTTGTGCTTCCAGGAATAGCTCACAATGTGCATTCGTGCGGATTGCAAATGCGGTGTATGACTCGTTTGGTTCGGTAGGTAGACACCTCCGGTCGAACGGATATGATCAGAACAAATATAATATGTGTGTATATTGTACATATTTTTTTTATCATCCCACACAATAGCAGGGTAGGCAGAGGATACCAGGAATACCTTGGGAACCCAGTGTCAAGATATTCCGTTCCCATTAAGACAATTTTGCTTACTTACTTTGATTACTTACTTGGCGTTGCTTACTTTCCTAGTTACGTTTGACCACGTGGGCAAGACCACACTTGGTTGCTTGGAATACTTTGGGGAAATTTTACGTAGCTCAGAATAGATGTGAAGTTTGATGACAGTGGACGAGGCAAGACAGGAATTGGCGCTCGGTCTCTCTCAGGGTCTCTGGCTACCGTCATAAAGAATAAAGCGTGAAGCTACTCACAAAAAAATCATAAAAATAAGTAATTCTTCCTACAAGAAAGAATTGTGGTTATTGGCTAAACTTATTTATAGGGTCGTCGTCACAATTTAGTAAATAATATCAACAGGGTCTTTCTTAAGTCAGGTTACCTTATCAGTAACTATTATTATTTGACAATATGCCAACACTCTCTCGAACCTATGTAGGTTGAAAACAAATGTCAATCAGAGCAACGATATCTACGCTAGTTTATCAATATGCACCAGTTAAATAGGTTGCAAATACGTTCTGGCCGATTGCGAAATGGACGACGATCTGAAATCTATTAGCGCAATAGTTATTATATGAACTACAGCGCAGTGATGCTCTTTTGTGGACTGGTATATATGTATTTAAGTAATATTTTGAAATTGCAATTTTTTTGTGGGGGGTTGAATTCTGCTGCTCGATAATATCAGAAAAAATGGTAGTGCTTGGGGAACGGAGTAGTACCACTTCACCTTGTTATGTTGGGAAAAATATAAAAGTTATTTTTAAATTGCTTTTTTAATAGCGGAAAAATAGTAGAATCTATTTGGAAAAATCTATTTCTGTCCCAAACTAAGATTCACGTAGGATAATGTAATGGATATTATTCAGTCTGGAACACCAAGTTATAGCGAAATTTATAGTTCACATTAGAGAGGTTGTGGTACATACTACAGAAAGCCTAGGTTCTGGACCTGCTAGTCTTTTCAATTTTGAATGTTATATCTAAAAACGTTTAAAACACTAAGGCCTAAGAAATTATTATTAATATTCAATTTTGCTTATCGATGTGGACTCAAATCTAGACTAATACTAACTCATCAGCAAAAAAATACTATTACAGTAGTTTTCTATATTTGACTTATTGCTTCCGCAAACCGCGTCGCGAAATATTCAGCTGATAAAAATTTGCATAAAAAATTTCCGTGTTCATAGTTTGAAGTAGATCGAACTAAGTGTATTAGATTTAATATATTTAATTTGCACTCTCAAGGTTAAGAGAGTGTAAACTCTGCTAATATAATAAAGCGGAAGAGTTTGTCTGTTTGTTGTTGTAATGAAATAATAGTAATTAGGAACGACATCGTATTAGAAAGAAATAATTAAACATATGTTAGTACAGTGTACTACAAAAACATTATATTTCCTTTGCTGTAAAATAAAGTCCGCGACATCCTATTTCTATTTTTTATAAATAAGGCTCAATAAGGCATTTTGTAACAATAAATATTTCACCGTTTGTTATTTGACAAACTACGAGAGAAAATTATTCTATTTAAGGAAGTTTTATGTGAATAAGTAAGCTTTGTCGTTTATAGCATGTAATTTGGACGTATATTTTTTGAGAAAATTTAAAATTTAAATAATTTCAAACGTTCTGTTTACGGTCGCAAGTCTAGGCTCAGCTCCGCGGATGGCGCCTTGCCGCGGATTCCATCCTTTCAAACTGCCACGTAGTGCTTTCCCTGAATTATGATTATACAAATTATATAATCAATCTTATGGCAAATGGAGCATAAAAAAACATTTATAGGTGGGATAAGTTGAGTAACTAAACTTAGATTAGATAAATACTAGATACTACTACATATATATATAGAACTTAGATAGATTGTAGCCTCTGTGTTATTCTGAAGTATCAGCTATATTAATGTAAAGTTTCATCTAAATCCGTTCAGTATTTTTTGCGTGAAAGTTGTACAAACATACATCCTCACGAATTTTCACAATTTATAATACATAATAATTATTCTTTTCAACCTACAAACTATTAGACATAAAATAAATAAATAAATAAAACAGCTTCACGCTGTTTTATTTATTTATTTATTTTCCCGCACACAGCAGAGTAGGCAGGGGAACCTAGTGTTAAGACTCTCCGTTCGCCACTTTCCGCCAAATTCTTTTAGGCATTGCGTGTTGAGTGGCGGATCTCAATACCGCGCTTTGCGTCGACATTATTCCGACAAGTGTATAATAATTTTTTTCTACAACTTGCGTCATTCCATATTGGATAGTGGCGTTGCAAGTAATCTCGGTAATGTAAATTGACCACCGTAGATAGTGACTGCTGTGCCACTGTGTTATGTTTTCGTATTTTGCTCCGCGCGCGTGACATTTATCATTTTTATCAATACATTCATTGGAGTGGCTTGGTCAAGGTGATGTTCTGTTTAAATTAATAATCACTCATTTTTACTGTATTTTTGAATACAATTACTTACCTAATGTTTTTTATTAATATTATTTTGATTATGTAAAAAAGGCATTGCATGCTACTTGCATTTAACTTGCAATTCGAAGTGTTAATATTTTGAAATGTATGACTATTTCACGCTTTATGCAGTAACTTGTAGTGTTAACACTTTTTTTAGTTGCACGCTATTTCCCGCATATAGCAGTGTACACAGAGAACTTAGTGCTAAGACCCTGCGCACCTCTTTTTCTGCCGATGGCGTGTTGAGTTGTGGAACTCAGCGTCTTGTTTTGTTTTGATATTAGAGCTAGGAAATAATTATTAAATAATCCATACCTCCCATTGAGAATCGGTCCTGCAACCGTCGCGTGCCGTGCACGTTGTACCACTGTGTCATAACGACTTTGACTACCATGACCACTTCTATATTGTCTAAATAAGGTTATTTGCACTTTCTTAAGACACTACTCCAATTCAAGTCAATAGAGCAACTCTTCTTTAAACAATAGATACATTATTCTCTTTTCATATCGGGAATCTAGGCTTCCGGTCGCGAGACGTTTACAGCACTTTGACATGGATTCCTATGGAAAATACTTTGAAACAACCAGAATATGACAGTGGTTTCTTTGCCTACTAAATACTTCTTTTTTTAAGATTCACGCTGTATCCCGCATATAGCAGTGTAGACAGAGGGGGACCCTATTGTTAAGACACTCCGTTCCTATTTTGACACTTCCGTACCCCCGTATTCCCTCGAATTCTGCAGGCATTGCGCGTTGAGCGAGGACATTAAAATAATAAATATTTGATTTTCCTCGAGTCGAATTGGAATTGAACCCACAACTTGTCACGTTTACAGTCGCACGCGTGTGCCCCTTACTTGTAGTTCTATATTACTACTACTAGGTATTACTTGTACGGAAGTAATAGTGTACAATTAAAGTATATGTAATTAAATAGAAATCTTCGACTGCATTTCTTTTGCATACTGTAACGTAGTATTTTATTTTAGAACGGTGCTAATGGTCGCCTTATACGTTTGTAGTCGGTTACATAAGGTTACGAGAGAGTTCCGTTGCATTGCAATCGCTATGTAGGGCGCTAGGGCGGCCTAATGAGCTACTTAGATATAAATTTTACTATTTTTTTACATAACATTGTTACGTGATGTGTGGCGGAACTCTACGCCGCGCTTTGTAATGTTACCAGAGCGGAGAAGTACCAGTAATGCATGCAATCTCTCGAGTGATAATCAAAACCAATGTCAAACTCAAATGTCTCAATGTTTTAGACCTATATAACATTTTTTTATTTATATGATAAGGTAGGTATTTGTAGTTGTAGCTTATTTATCACTGTATTTTTTATGGGTTCTTGTAGATATTTTTGTAGGTCTTATTATCAATTTATATAATTTTATATATAATATACCTAACATTTTATATGTATGTGTTTTTGTTATGACAGATTATTTTTTTATGAATATTACAGTTTCAATAGTCTCGAAAATTTCAAACATTTTTTTGTCAATATGTTTTATGTAAATTGTCTTATTAAGAAAACGTATAGAAATATTTAAAAAAAAATGTGATTTTTTTTTTCAACTTTACGCTTATTTTCGCAGAGAAGGCAGAGGGAACATAGTATTAAGACACTCCGTTTTATTTCGATACATTGTATGTTGAATAGTGGAACTTAACGCTGCTCTTTGTTCAGTTTTCGTTAGCATAATGGGAATCAAACCTACAAGCCAAGCCTTTCCAATCAGACCCTCTCTCAGTGCACCACAACGGCCTCAATTTCAAGCATTCCAGATTTAATTTAATTGTGCGATCAATAAAAACATATTTGGCCACTAAATACCTAATACGTCTTGATTTATAATAGTGTATATCTATTTGGTCGCGTATTTGTGTCACGTTTCTAGTCTCAGACGGTCTAGGCGTTCTAGGCACCCGGTAACCTGGTGGCCTGCTTGCCCACTTGTCGGGTGTGGCTCGGTCGCTTCGCGTTTTGATGTAACTCCAAGACGTGACTGTTATTTAATAGACGAATGATTGGACGTTTTTTTTGTTGGTTATATATTTTTTTCTTTTCTTGGACAGTAGTTGTTAAATTTTTTGTTTCGAGTAGGGGATTTTTAGCTTCATGCTTTATATCGCTTCATAACCCAACTGTCGCGTTACAGTCATACCCTTGTACCCCTGAGCCACGACGGCCTCAATTCATATTTAAAATATACGTAAATTTGGGTTAATAACGCACAGATGATTCTACCATTTAAGTGCAGCGCCTCCAAGTGAGCTGTTGTAGAACTATCTGTTTTTTATTTGGTGACCTACATACATGTAGACATTTTTATCGCACATGTAGCGGGTAAGGCAGAGTGAACCTACATACATGTAGACATTTTTATCGCACATGTAGCGGGTAAGGCAGAGTGAACCTACCGGTAAGACACTCCGTTGCGTGTTAACTGAGTGAACTTAAAGAACCTTGGTTAAAATAATTAATTCCCCAAGTGGGAATCGAACCCAAGACCTTAGTGTTTGCAATCAGATATTGTGCTGCTGCGCTGCGACGGCGTCTATAGCTCAACTTTTTTAGCTTTACGCTGTATCCTGCACATAGCAAAGTAGGCAAAGGGGAAACAGCTGGAAACAGTGATAAATGAAAATATTAAACATATAAAATTTATTCAATGCAATAAATACAATATAGAATTATTTAAATTTTATGACTACAAATATGCAATGAAAATTAAATTAAAATGGTGTAATTGTGTGAATCACTCATTAATATGCATTAAAGATGAGTAAATTACAGATTTTTATATCTTTTTTATTTTTGTTAATGAGATATTTTATTTTTTTGTGTAATATTTTCATATTTTTTATAATTTTTATTGTGCTTGTTACATAGATATAAATATATTTGTATTCGAAGATAAATTACAATTCATTAGAAATGATTGTTTACCAAGATAGAGTCCAATGGATTGTTTATATTGAGAAGACTTATTGTTAATAAGCTAATGACGTTGTTTGACCATTTGTTTACTTTTCCCAAGCCATAGCATTCTAATATCTAATTAGCTATTATAAATAGGCCTCGACTAGTTGTAACCTCGACCAGTGTAGTAACATCAGTTTTAGTTAAGCTCTTCCTCGCTGAAGTGTTCTTAGTAATAAATATTATAAATTTATCGTGACGCTGCGCAGTTCTTATTTTCAAGGCCCCTTCTGACCTCCGAACATTACATTTTTGGTGTCAGAAGTGGGATGATCAGACACTGTTGAAATATTATTGTTCCTGTTCTCCTGACAACATTTCAGTCATCGGTCAGAATCTTCGGATTATCGACGTATTAATTACGTATCGAAGGCTACTGCTATTAGCAACAGTTCTTCGGTGGCGTTCGCGCTATCACCACGAAGAGACGACGGGATATCGTTCCAAGTGAGTCAAACCGTTATATTGTGTATTTTTTTTGTACTAGAGAAAAAGTAATAGGTAGAAAATTATGAATTGAGTTATATATAGAATTGATTTAAGTTTAATGAAAAATTTAAAGAAAAATTTTGAATTGTTTATTTGAATAGAAATTGATTATAAAGTAATAGAGTTAAATTCATGTAGGCAAGGGAATACAGAGTCAATATCAAGATATTCTAGTAGAGTCGAAAATTGTTATATAAAATTAATTCAATCATTAGACCCAAAGCTAACTAAAGAAGCTCGTGAAGCTAACGTTGATTTACTAAAAAAACAAGCGTTAAATATTTTTATAAGTGGTCTTCAACCACAATGACACATTTTACTAAATTCACAAAAACCTTTAACGTTCGAAGACGCAGATTCTATAGCAATATCGGAAGAACAAGAAATTAAGTCACGACAAGAAATGTATTCAAAACAAAATTATAGTCCATCTATAAAAAAATGTTTACATTGTAATAAATTAGGCCATTTAGCTTTCCAATGTAGAAATCAACCTACAATTAGACATGTACAAAAAAATATAAATAATGCAAACGTATCTACTTGTTATAATTGTCAAAAAAAGGGACATCTTGCTCGCGATTGCTGGAGCAAACGCAATACAAATACAAGCTATAATCGTAATGGAAATCAGAATAATCAATTTAAAAACTCGAATAATAGAAGGAATTGGAATAATAAAAATAGGTAACCGACAAATAATACTTCTTTAAACTCCAACGGTCCAAGGCCCGCGGCCAACCCGAGGACCTAAAATCAGAATCAGGCCGATTACGATTCATGGATACGCGAATATCATCCTATATAAGTTTAGAATCAATAAGTATATTAGAAAATAAAAACAAGTTTTTATTTGATACGGGCGCTGAGATTACGGTTATTAAAAGTTTCGTGTTTAGAAAATGATACCTGGATAAACAAAAATACAAAGATTAAACTCAAAGGAATAGACGAGAACGTTAGCCCAACTGAAACACTCGGTTGTGTCCATT
Source organism: Heliconius hewitsoni (assembly GCA_018230445.1). NCBI lineage: Eukaryota > Metazoa > Arthropoda > Insecta > Lepidoptera > Nymphalidae > Heliconius > Heliconius hewitsoni. Next base: position 10,645 of record DWAN01000399.1, on the reverse strand, counting down.
TAACATTCACGATAGGTGGAAGACGACTTAATCATACAATTCATGTTGTACCCGATAAGTTTTCTATCGAATGCGATGGTGTAATAGGCAGCGATTTTCTGTCAAAGACTAATGCAATAATTAGTTACAAAAAGAATAAAATAAGAATATGAAAATAGTATTTTTATTGTTGGACCAAGATTCGAAATAATTATTTCGATACGAGTAGAGAACTCTAATATGAAAGGAGATATAATAACAGAATCAATTATATTATCAGAAGGTGTCTATTTATGTCCGAGCATAGTTAAAGTTCAAGAGAACAAAGCAATAACAGTATGTTTGAATACGACAGATAAGGAAGTAAAAGTAAATAAGTTTAGTGTAAAGTTAGAGCCAGTAAGTAATGAGCTACAAGAAGCAAATGAGATAATGAAAGTAAACAAAATTAAGAATGAAGAAATTTGTAAAAGAAATCGATTAGATAAACTAAATGAAACTTTACGTATTGATCATTTGAATAAGGAAGAAAAAGAGTCGTTATTAGAATTGTGTAGAGAATATAATCACATATTTCATTTAGAAGGTGATTCATTACGTCAACAAATACGGCGATGCATGAGATACCTATAAATAATAAAATACCTATTCACACAAAGTCATATAGATATCCAGAAGCCCTAAAGGAGGAAGTTAACTATCAAATTAGTAAATTATTAAAAGATAATATAATACAACCATCTAGTAGTCCATGGAATTCACCAGTATGGGTAGTTCCTAAGAAAATGGATGCATCAGGTAAAAAGAAATGGCGGCTCGTGATCAATTATAGAAAATTAAATGGAATAAGTGTTGGTGATGTTTATCCACTACCACAAATAAATGATATATTAGATCAATTAGGTCATAGTAAATATTTTACAACCTTAGACTTAGCGTCAGGTTTTCCAAATTGAAATGAATCCTAAAGATCAAGCTAAAACAGCTTTTAGTGTTCCGTTAGTTCATTACGAATATACCAGAATGCCATTCGGATAAAAAATTCACCGGCGACTTTTCAGAGATTGATGAACAATGTTTTAGTTGGTTTACAAGGAATAAAATGTTTTTTCTATCTTGATGATATTGTTATCTATGGAAATTCATTGCAATATCATAATATTAAGTTAAAGGAGGTTTTTGAACGATTAAAGAAACACAATTTAAAACTTCAAACCAAATAAATGCGAATTTTTAAAAACCGAAGTTATGTATTTAGGTCATTTAATTACACAGGGCGATGTGAAATCGAATCCCAAGAAAATAGAGAATCCCAAGATATCAGTAACAAACTATCCAGTTCTAAAGAGTCCAAAAGATATTAAAAGCTTCTTAGGATTAGCTGGTTATTATAGAAGATTTATAGAAAACTTTAGTAAACTTAGTCAACCTTTGACTAAACTTTTAAAGAAAGAGGAACCTTTTCAAAGACTTAAAGTCCCAGAAACCCAACCAAAATGATGTTTTAAGCATAACAGATAACGGTAACAAAATATATTTAACATTTCCAAAAATTAACTATTGGGATAGTGTAACGTATGAAGAAATATTCAATTTTTTTAAGAATTTAAAATATACTTTACAAAAAGAAGATATTAAACAAATCAATTTCACTAGTTTTTGCAACTTCCGACTTAAATGGCATAAAGTTAGAACTATGATAAGATATATATTTATAGATACAGATATGATAATTAACGTTTTTAACGGGAAAGTTCAAACGCCAAAGAGGGAGGATATTCCATCAATTTTAGAAGAAAATCACTTCAATATAATATCAGGTCACATAGGTTTTCATAAGACTTATAAGAAAATTAAAGGTAATTATAAATGGGACTCTATGAAAAAGGACATTAAAGAATTTATAAAGAAATGTGAATCATGTCAAAAGAATAAATTAAATAGAAAGAAAAATAAGAAACCAATGGAAATTACATCAACTTCTACAGAAGCTTTTCAGAAAATTGTTTTATTGTTGGTCCGCTACCTTTAACAGAAAATGGAAATAGTATATATTAACATTACAGGATGACTTAACAAAATATTCTCAAGCTTATCCGTTACTCAAACATTATGCCGAAACAATAACAGATTGTTTCGTTCGTAATTTTATTTGTAAATTTGGTACTCCTGAAATTGTGTTAACAGATCAAGGAGCCAATTTCACTTCGAATTTAATAAAGGAAATTTCAACATTTTTTAAGTTGACATTAGCAGATTATCTTAAACATTATGTTAACGAAGATCAAACTAATTGGGATAAATGGATAGATTTTGCCATGTTCTCATATAATACAAGTGGTCATACGTCAACACAATTCACTCCATTTGAATTAATATTTGATTTCAAAGCAACCTTGCCTAGTTCTATAATTAAAGAACCAGAATTTAAATACCTTTATGATACATATTTGGACGAACTTGTTTTAAAGTTAAGAAAATCACGAGATATAGCTAGAAATAAATTAATCGAGTCAAAAGAATATAACAAACAAATATATGATAAGAAATGTAAAAATATAGACTTCAAAGTAGGAGATACAAAATACTTAAGCAACAATGCAATTAAAATAGGTAAATCACGTAAGTTATCACCATATTGGTTAGGACCCTATAAAATAATTAAAGTAAATTCATCAACCAATGTCACGATCATAATAAAAAATAAGAAATTAAAAGTTCATTCTAATAGACTGAAGCATGCATTTATTTCAGAATGAACCTGGTTCATGTCTCGATATTCCGGACATTGATAAAGTATGTAATAAGTAGTGATAGTTATTGTAGTATAAGTGTAATTGATAACGGTGGAATTTATTTTGAAAACTTAGGAAAGGTTCATCATTTTGATAGCGAATGGAAATTAGTAACTTATTTGAATTTAGCAGATATTCATAGGAAAATAACTTCAATTCATAACACCTACGTTACAACCAAAGAGAGTTGTTATCATTAGTAAACCTAGCTTCATATGTTGCCAACGAGAAACTAGTTTTTAAAATTGAGACTTCTTTGATCACTCAAGCTAGTGACGATTTATATAATGTTTTACCTGTACCAATTAAAAGTAGAGACGATACATTTATATTTGTTTTACCTAATTTTAAATATTTGTTGATATCAAATAATAAAATTCATTATACAAATTTACAAAATTTAGATAATTATAGGCTTCAATATAATATTAGATATATTTGTAAATTCGAAACACCTCTGTATCAGTTCACACTAGCAAAACATGTGAAACAGAACTCATGTATAGTTATACTAAATTACCTAATGAATGTGATACTAGAGTAGGATATATAGCTTAAGAACAATGGTATAAATTACATAGTGATAATCATTGGATGTTTGTAACACCCAAGAAAGTAATTGCTACAATAAATTGCAAGAAGAAAGAACCTTTGGATATCGAATTAATTAATATTAATATTCCAGAATATTAAAAAGTTCAGATAATTGTAAATTGTATACGAAGAATGTTTTATTGCAAACGCAATCACTAGGTTTAAACAGTAACTTTAATTCAATTTTACCAACAATAGATATTATATCAGATGATTATTGTAAGAAGATAAAGAATAAAAACATAACAAATATTAATTTTGTACCAATGATCTTCATTTATATAATTTATAAATTTGCTAAATACTTATGGAAAAGACATTTCTTTTGTAATAATGATAGAATATTAGCATTAGAAGATATTAAATCATTTTGTGCACGAATAACAAATTGTATCACACCAAAAGTGAATAGTTCAGACGATAGAGCAATAGAATTCATCGACGTTTTAAAATAATCCTTAATTATTTTCTTAAAGGGGGAGGATTGTCATATTTTATATAATTATAATTAACTAATTGTTATACTAGTTTGTTGGTTTTTCTTAAGGTAAAATTATCAGTAAGCATTTAAAAAAATTGCTGCTAATGATAATTAACATCAATATTTAATTAATTTTATCCTTACTACTATTACACGATACTCAGTTCCCGCATTCCTCCTAGAGGCATTGTGTGTTGCGCGGTGCGGGATATTTTTCCAAGTGAGAATCGAACATACAACCATCGCGTTTGTGATGAAGCCAGTTTTAATGATACCTATCAATATAATATATTTAAACAATATGATAAAATATGCATCCGTAACAATAACAAAACAAAGCTTTCTTATCAACGCACGCGGATGTCATTTACATTAAATATACAATATACATATATAAAGATATTATAGTATATTAATGTAATGGTCATTGACACTACCAAATAGATAAAGTAGAAAGTGAATTAGAACCGCCAGACGAAACGAGAGGTTATTGTCTACGGTCCACCGGTGATTCATACGCGCACCTAATTTATTATTGATATTAACGCTTTAAATGAAACTATTTTAACCGGATTAATCGCGTATATTTTGTATTTTTATATATTTTTAGAAACCCGACGTATCGAACACTTTGCAGTAGTCCGTGGTTACGGCTACTAAAATAGTTTTATTTAAAATGTGTAATAATCGTGAAAATCAAAGATCTTATGATATTAACGCTGTTTTTGTTTTCTTATATGATGACTTTTTTTCTTTAAACTTCACGCCGTATCCAGAATGTAGCAGGATACGTACAGGGAACCTGGATACCTTGCGTTAAGGCTTCCGTCCCCTACTTTCCGCCGAGTTCTACGGGCATTAAGTGGTGGTACTGAACGCCGCGCTTTGCGTCGTTGAGAAATGACAATATTAAATATTTAATTTCCATGCTTTGGAATAGAACCTACAACAGTCACATTAACTGCATCACCACGACCTCAATGATGTAATATAATAGCAATATTGTGTATGATTGGACGATTAATTGTTTGAATTTGCTACTTTGTCTTGTTTTATATTTTGTTGTTGTACATATTTATTTATTTATATTTTGTACGTTTTTTCTATATTCAAATAATGTGAAAAAAACCATACTTATTGCTTTATCTTTCATTAAGATACGATAAGGATCGTTTGTTGTCATAATTGAGTAGGTATGTCCGCGACTGTGTTGGATTCGGTTCCCATGCGTATACAGCGTAAAGCTAAAAATATCATTGTTTGTATTAATATATACATACATACCAAAATGTAGTCAATACTACATAAGACAATCGTCGATATAGTGTCAAATTAGCACATAACCTTGCCACGTGCTTGCGCTCGAATTCTGTATACTTTCCGCTCTGTACGTCACCACTAAGTTGATTAGTACGCATTATCAGTTAAAATGTATCACATATTAAGATGTTTGACACCATTCTTACTTAGGGACGTTGCTACGTCTTTGTGTCCTTGGTTTGATTAGGAAAAAATGTTAGGTTATCATATTAATATAAAAAAATTGTAATGTAGTAATTGCTGTTATTTAAAATGTTTTAGTTATCTACATTAAATTTATAAGAAATATCCAATTATAATTATGATATTGATAGAAATATATAAATCTCCCTCAATTATAATATATAAATATATAAAATATATAAATAATATAGAAATATATAAATCTCCCTCAATCACCCTCTTTTACACGAGTACGCTAACAATTCTTTTTATTATAAAATTAAAGAATATGGAATGAAATCCAATATAGAAAGAATTATGTATATATTTTTTTTATTTCTCCATAGCTATTCATTACGCGAAAACTTAAGCAAGCGTTCTAGTGTGATCAAAATAATAAACTAAAAGTTCTTTTTACCTCATACTTTTATTGTTCTATATTAAAAAAATTAAGGGTTTGTTGTTTAAAGGCAGTAATCTCGGTAACGTCTGATAGCTATTATATCACGTTAAATGTTACCTGGACCTCTTAGAATTTGTCGTGTCACATGTATCATACACAACACTTAATCAAATGAAATGGTGGTCAAATACAAAAACCATTTGATCACAGGGGCAGAGCCGCAGGTGAAAGCTAGTCTAGGATATTTGTTATGTTATACGTAGGTACGTATCACGTAACAAATATCTAGACTAGCTGTATCAAGATCGATGTGTCCGCGGCATGTATTTACGCGGTGGCCGGTGTTATTCCACGTATCTACTGTCGTCCGTCAGTGTGGACGTTTTAGGAGGGCATTCTATTGTTTTGGTTTGCGTAACAATTAACTGCTGGTCGCCTTGTTCTGATTGAATGACTAAATCTTTTATAGGAATTGCTGTTATTTTGCTTTGATTGAAATTGTCAATGTTATTATTCATTGAGGTAATGAATATATTTGGTAAACGTATAAAAATTGCGGTAATCGAAACTTGGACCATCAAACAAGATATTCAACAAACTGTGTTGATATTTGTGATATCGAGAAAAACACTTTAATACAGATATCTTTTAGTTTTTAAATTATAATATGGTTCTTTTTTTCTAAACATAAAACAATAAACAGTGTAAGTATTGTTGCAATTAAACTATACGACGAATAAAATATATCGGAATAAATGTATTATGCACGGTCAATAAAACAAGCTTATATGGAATTAAACTCTAACCAACTTGTGCTAATAGGGTGTTTTATCAGATAATCCATTTTGCCTCTCGATTATAGTATTGACATATAGTTTAAGCTCTTTTAGCTACACGCTTTATCCCTGCTATACAAGTACCACATAATACAATAAAACACTGAATTCTCCGCGTGTTAAACGGCGGTGCTCAACACTGCACTTAATCTTTATTGTAAATATCAATAAGTTTGAAGGATTGTCACATAACTCTTGATGTAGCTTTGCGATTAAGATAATTAGCTCACGTCAATCTTATCTCTGTAAGTAGATCGTTAAACGTGAGTTTCAAGGCGATGTAGCGAATCATCGGAAACTGTGGCGGGGGTCGATGACCCGTCAGCCAATACTGAGCATTGAGCGAGCTGGCCGGTCAAGGTTTTTACAATTGTTTGTACACGTGCAATTGAGAAAGTTCGTAGGTGTTAACTTTCAGTAGGTACTTTTTGTCAGGTTTTGATTGAAGTGTCTAGAATGCTCTTTAAAGATTTCGTTAGTTAGATATATGAAAACCTTGTTAGATGTATATGAAAAGTTTGAATGTCCTATTTATTATAAGCTGTTTTAAGCTTAAATTCAAAATATTGTTTACTCATATAGTTTAGTCCAATAACTATGTCGGTACCGCGCTACCGTGTCGGAAGGCAGTTACGCCGAGAAGAGTCGATAAGAGACCAAAAAGTTGCTCTTCTAATATCGATGCTACAATTATTTATTGAGATCGGTTGTGGCGCAGTTGTGTATGCAGAGTAGGCAGAGACAGTGTTAAGAGAAGGCATTGCGTGTTGAGTGACGGAACTGAACGCCGCGCATTGCCTCGTTATTAGAGCGAGGAGAATTAAAATAAAAAATATTTCATTTCCTCTAGTGGTAATCGAACCCACAACCTCTCGAGCTTACACTTGTGTTCTTATTTAACAACCTAAATATAGATTTAATCATATTACATGTTTTCTATACATATTAACATTTTAAACAAACTGAATGCCCTGTTGGCATTTATGCGGACAGAAATAAATTGAGATAGATGGTGCTAGTAGAGAAACTTGGCGATCACCGCCGTGCCGCGGCCTTGCGCTGAAACAACGCACTTCTGTTTACAAATCACCATGATACGGTTCAACCTAATTTGGAATTTGTGTCATTGTAATAAAACTCATTTTTGTGTAAATGTTGTGTGTATGTGTAAACCAATCGGTTGTAAATCGAATATAAACACTGTCTTTTCTTTTCTTTCTTTTTTTTTTCTTTTTTTTTCTTTCTTGTCTGTCTTTTTCTGCCTACCCTGCAGTGTGCGGGATACAGCGTGAAGCTGATTTTTTTTTTTTACGATTAAGTTGCATTTTACAATAGAGCTTTACGTTTTTTACGGCATATCAGTGTAGAGAATCTAGTGTTCGGACACTATCCTTTTTTCCACCTACTTTTTTAGGACATTGTGTGTTGAGTGGCTGAACTCAACACTCAGCGGTTAACCAGAGCTTTTTTTTAATATTTTAAATATTCTTTGCTGAGACCTCCTCCTTTCCTCCCTACATCCGTTTTCTGTAAGAGACTGCTAGTGGCAATAAGACCGCTTTTGCATGCTTTGTATTCATTTTATTTAAAATTTTCTGTATTTTGTTATATTGAGCTTAGGTGCACTAAAAATTTTATATCCTTATCTATCCTATCTTATTCAAATTGGGAATCGAACCCACAACCGCAAACGCTTACAGCCACACGCTGTACTTGACGACCTGTACTGTGAAACTTGACGACCTCAAAATATATTTTTTGATATTTACTTGTTATATTACCCTAAGATATAAAAACGTCGTCGATTTATTTAAATGTTGATTTATAGTTTATCGAGAGAATTTTTATTATACTTTTTATGTTTTTTTTATTTGTTTATTGTTACATTTGTTTATAAAATTCGGCTCGAAGGACCTAATATATCTCTTAATATCTCATTGTCTTTTTTTACAAACATAACGTCCTGTATATTTCAACTAAAAAAATATGCAATGATCTAGAGATTTATATTATTGTAATAATAAATAATAAAATAATTTTACCAGAATACCATTATTACTTTTTTATTATTAAAAGATATATATTATGTATACGTCGAAACTAACTTTAATACTTTGTTTATAACTGTACACATTTATCAAAGTGTAATTGTGTGGGACATCGGTAAGTACCGTATTGGTGTCGTCGCGTTCAATGGCGACGCAATCGATCTATGCCATCTAAAAACTTAGTGCCCAACTGTCATACCTGAGTACAACACTAATGGGTTTATAATGTTGCCAGTGTTTTATGTGTATAAATTTAATTAAGCTTAAGGTATTAGAGGTCAGCTATTGTAATTGTGTTATTTAAGAGTAAATCTTATATTAGATTAATTTGGTACATGCGGCTTCGCCCGCGTGATTCATATTGTAATTACCATCAGTTGTATATGACACCACACATTCTAAGTGCTTGTATCGACATGATGATGACATAATGTTTACATAGATAAAAGGACTAGGCAAAATAAAAATATTGATTTAATTTTAACCAGTAGTTTATGAGATTAGAATGTTCAACTGAACAAACTTTTCAATTTTATGGTGTTTGTGCCTATAAGTTCTTCTTATAAAATGTATTATATTTCTTTAATTATATTTTTTCTTATTTTGATATAATAAATGGAGTTCTCGATCAAATTCTGCTGATTAACTGTTGACATTTTAATGTTACCTCCATGTGTACAAAAATATATTTACTCCATAAAAAGTTATTTTTAATTAATTCTTTGTTATTCTTTCGTCAATAACATGTGCGATATATTGAAAACGTAAAAACAGATACTATACTAGATAATAAATAAAAGAGCTGTCGTTTTAATTGGCTTATTCAGTGTTGTTATTAATAGCATTATTTACTTAATAACAAACTAAATATATATTTACATAAAATATAAAATAAACCTATACATATACTACAATTTTTATGAATATCTCGAACATTCTATGGGCAATATTTTCAATACAATATTATAAACACGCCATTGTTTATTCAATCTTGTTTTCATTATGGCCGATCGGCGACGTGATCGACATTGATTTTATTCGCATCGAATGTTTGAAACAAAGAAGTGTTTTTTAAATGTTTTATGTTAGTAATATATATGTTATTAATTTATTGATTATTTAAAGTTTATATTTTATTTATTTTATATCCTTTTTTAGAGGTATTCAATTCCCTCTCGACGAAAATTTGTTTATTCACTTATTTTGTTTATTTTTACTTTGCAATTGTATCTAATATTGAGAAATTTTATAACGCTAAACTTGTTATGTTTAAAATGTGCGTCTAGTATCCAAATAAAATGTTTCTTTACTTAATGTTCATTTTATTAAATTGAAATGTCTTTGGTATTATATTAAAATGTCAAGAGAGTCACCGTCTCGGAACCCAATCCTAATTAGCCAGTAACATACTCAATATTCGTTGCTCTCTTAAAATATAATGTAAATAATATATAATTATAAACACAGTGAAACTATTTATGACACATAAACTAATGAAATACACATGAAAATGTTCGCAATCTTTTATGTATGTTCAACCATTACAGTTCAACCACAGTAACGGTTATTGGTCAAATGATTCATTTCTATTATTTACACATCTTCCTTGACAGTGTTGTTAGGTAAGAAAGAAGTAACAGGAATTTTGTATACGTTTTTTTTTCGTTAAGAATAAATGGTGAATAACAATTTTGTAGGCCGTCGTGACGCGACGTTCGTGGGTTCGATTCCCACTGATATTTTTATTTACTCGCTCTGGAAACGAGGCAGAAACCGGCGTTGAGATCTGCCACTCAACACGCAATGTGTCAAGAATTCGGAGGAAAGTGAGAAAAGGAAGCGTCTTAATGGCAACTGAATGTCGTAGGACTAGGTTTCCGCTGTGTATGCTCTGCTATTTTTTTTTATGGAAGAGACGGCAAACGAGCGTTCAGGTCACCTGATGGTAAGTGATACCGCCGCCCACGGCCCTGTGCAACACCAGAGGAGTTACAGGTGCGTTGCCGGCCTTTAAGGTGGGTTGGGCG
>DWAN01000398.1:0-24611 GCA_018230445.1 Heliconius hewitsoni | reverse complement strand
TTTATTTACATTTATATTTTCATTTCTTCGCTCTGGTGTCGAGGGAAAGCGCGGCATTGAATTCCACCACTCAACACGCCATGCCTCCAGAACTTGGCGGAAGGTGGAGAACGGAGTGTCTTAACACTAAGTTCTACTCATCTGATTCTAACACTGCTGAGTGCGGGATACAGCGTGAAGCTGTATATTGTTTGGGACAAAGCTTCGGTAAAAAGTAAGGTCTTAGACTCTGTTAACAGCATATTTATTTCAGATTTTTTTTTCTTATAGCACTAGCATCGGCTAAAATGTAGTTAGCATTAATCGTCTTCCAATTTTCGTCTAGACTCAAGATATTGCGTGCTGAGTATCAGAGCTCAACGCTGTGCTTTTTCTTCAATGACAGAGTAATAAAAATAATTTAAATGTAATAATTTGCTTCGTTACTATGTTACGACTTTAAATGATTTTAATAGAACTCTGCATTAAAGATATATATCATATATTCTAATTGCGAAGTCAAACCAAGTCAAAAAAACAATTGTATTTTAAAATCATATAAAATAAATATTGAAAGGAGACTTGAACTCAAAATTATCACGTTTTGTGATATTCACGATAATTTCCAAAAAAAATCTCACACAAATTGTCTCACAAAGTGACGTCCCTAAAATTCAGAACCAGGTTTCTTTTAGTTCGCCGGCGATTGAATAAAGAGGGTACTTTGACAAAAGGTGCATGGGAACTCACAAATGTTTGCTTCGGAGCCGTGTCTGCTATCTCTTGTACGTTTTGCCGACTTTATCGATTCAGTACTTAACTTCTCGCATAATAGGCACTGACTTCATTTTATATATAAAGAGGGAAACGAAGATTATCTTATGTAAATTAGAAAAATGTGTTTTCTTAATGGAATTTAAGTAGCTTGTTTCGGATTTTCTATGTTAAGTTGTTTTTATTATTTGTCTTATTTAACAGCAGAAAGAATAAAATGCATAGTTCTCGTTACATTTTCCACCTAGTTTCGAAACATTGGTTATTCTCACATCACATCATACTCAAGATATTACTATAGAATAGGCAAATAAAAAAATATAATATTTATCTTCACCAATGAGAACCAAATCTAAAATCCATTAATAACTTAATCGAGAATGTTCTTAATACTCTCGATTAAATCATCTTTCAAACAAAAAAAAAACTAAATGAAAATCGGCTTATCTTTTTGGGAGTGACGATGCCACAGACAGATACACACGTCAAACTTATAACACTCACCGTTTTGTTCGGGTTTAATTAACAATACAATATCGTAATCCGGCAACACCTACTAAGACTTGCTTTCCAATAAATGAGGATCGCTACTCATAAGTTCCACAATCTCCCTATTATTCACAATCTGATCTTTATCTATAGTTAGCTGTTTATCAAACTCTATTCGAATAGAATCGACCACAACACTCGTTGCAACGAACACGAGCTGAACAGAAGGAAATAATAGTGGTAGTAGGAGAAAAAAAGTTAGCCGCAAACACAGCGACTCCGTAGATATGCAAAGCTGTCCTTTGTAACGTGATCTTATTGTAAATCCGCGCCGAACCGAATACGAAAACACTGTACGCTTATTTGAAAATTTATTAGAAACTAAGTTTTAAGAACGGTTTTGTTTTTCTAAAAGATTTTCTGCATGTTTTTTCTAACGATCGTGTTAACGTTTTAGTAAAGGATTTTTTTTTATTGAACATTGAATTTAAAGTAAAGTAGTGTCAGTGATTAAAATGTCATCGTATCAGCAGAACAGCGTCCAACTGTAAATGCGAAGGTTTGACTGTTGTGAGTTCGATTCCCACTCTGATGAATGATTAATTTTCGTTACCTCACTCTAGCTCTGGCTATTTGCACCATTTAAGTTACTTTCAACTATAAATTACGTTAGTTTTTTCATGAAAAGTTAAATATTCGTCAAACGTATTTCTCTAAGGCTACATCATTTTTCCATTTTCCATCAGAAATCCTATTTAAGTCAACCGAATTTCATAATTTGGCAGATTTATATGAAAACAGAACATACGTTTCGCATTCCTTTGTCGCGACTGAATAACAAGCGCTGAAATTTTTATTCTCGACGCGATCGAACGCAAGTGTTGCAGGGTCCTGCATCTAGAGGATTTATGGTGAGACGATGACAGCTGAGAAATTGTCGTTATAAGAATCATAAGTTATTTTTGAAACCACGAATGGCTATATTTATGTGGTTTGGTGAACGTGTCACTTGAACTTTTGTGGAATAAGATCTTTATTTTATTTAAAGGTTCAGGGCAAAGTGTTGGAAAATAAATGAATATACTAATGTTGTTAAGGCCGTCGTGGCGTAACGGCACAGTGGTTTACTGTAAAAAAATATATTGAATTATTTTCATATGTTCATTTACCCACTATACTAGATAAAGTGCGGCGTTGAGCTCCGATACACAACACGCAATACCTTGAGAGTTACACGGAAAAGGTACAGAAGTATTGAAGTATGTAGTAAAATGTTGCAAGGCAAACGAATTCACTAATGTTCACTTCGTACTTTATACTTTGTTAGTTAGAAACATTACTTCTAATTATATTTTAATGAGAACGTTTTATGATTTTATATACACTTTACTTAAACTAAAAAGAAGCTTATAACTTAAGAATGCCGTAATAATAATAAAATAACAATATAAAATCAAGAAAAAACTTATTTTAGGAATTGAAAGAGTTAAGACACTCCATTTTTATTTCCTACCTAACTTCTAGACATTATTGAGAATTCTAAAATAGGGATTATTCATAGTAGACTTATTATAATATAATAATTCCTTCGATTAGTTTTTAAACCTATACCCGTCGCGTTTACGCGTTTTAGACGACAATGCCAGATTGCACCACTATAGCTTTATTTAGACTATAGTGGTTCAATCTGGGTGGATATTATACATCAGCTTCACAAACAAGAAACAAAACATCAAAATATATCATCAGAACCTTTTCTCCGATCTATGCAAATCAGAGGATAACTCAAACGGAATTACCAATCAGGAGCAGACCGCACTCCATTCAGTGTCCATCGTCTGTGTCAGTGACAAGTTGAAGATTGCCACCGCCATACTGTTGCAAGTCCCCGGGGTTGGTAAATTGATCGTTGTAATTTGCCGTTCTGGATCCTCGGCTGGTACCAGATGATTTGTATGTGGCGTGAACACAAAGAAGCCAGGGAGATTGTGGTTTTTGTTGTAGAATTTGTTTTGTTTTGTTCTAGAATTGTAGAGTTGTTTATTGTTCATAATTGTTTGTTTTTTTTGGTTATCTCTTTTGATAAGTTCTTAAATTTAGTTAATTGATAAGATGGAACAGTACAACAAGAAAAATTTTTTTAAAGAAAAAAATTTAATGTCCTACCACTAGGTTTGCCCTGCTATAGACAATAAATATCTTTTGAAGCCATGAAGTTATACCTTTCGACAAAATTATACATAGATGTATGTTTTAACTATACATTGAAAACCAGCTAAAAGAAAAGAAAGCATCGTTATTTTTCCCCCAAATGGGAATTGAACGCAAACCATTTACCATAAAACACACCAAATAAGGAACAGATTTATTTCATGCAAAATAAAATGGAAAGATTTAAAATTTTCCAAGTTTCGCTCGGTGTGAGGCGAAATGGAGTAGTAGCGTCAATTTCACGAGAGATTTGCGACGATCCCAACAGTTAGGTGTCCTGCGGATCTTTGAGAACGCTTAAGGGCACTGGATGTGCGGTTCTTACATTTGAATTCACACAATTATAAAGGATTCCTCGTGGGCTTTAAGATGCTCTGAGCGTTGTGGGTATATAGACGTTTTTGGTACAGCACTTGGTCGGTCGCTTTTTGAAAGTTTATGCGAATTTTATTTGAATTTACTATTCGGTACGGAGAAATTATGAATTATTGATTTGAACTGTAAAATATGGTTTTAAATATTTAACCAAAACTATTATACATACATATTGTTAAGTGATTCATTTGGAATGAACATGCGTAGTTTGATTGTATAACAATTATAATAATTATTTACTAATTAGTTCATGTTCGACTTCCGCTACTTGTAGAGAACGGAGTCTTAACCTGCCTTTCTATATATGTGTACGTACAGAGTAAAGCTAAAACATGAATAAATTAAATATATATTATTCACACATTGAGGAGCAGCAGCATTACTCAAAAGCTCTAAAAACCCTATTTGATGTAAAGCTTTCAAAGCTTCATTCTAAGTATGAAGGTTTATTTCACTACTAACATCAAGATTTAGTGGTCATCAAGTTTTATAGGACATTTCCGTTGACCTAGAATCTTCAAAATTTGGCACGAAAGAAGATTTCTAACACTCTTTCTTGGTATAATATATATTAAAAACGATTCTTTTTATTAAATAATAAATTATTTTGAATGAATGAGTAATGAAAAAATGGCCAAAAAGATTTATGATGGAAAAGTGAGCGGTAAAAGAGGTAGGGGGAGACCTCGGTTGAAAGTCACTTGCATGAGGATCCCCCGCAAGGCATGTATGAAGAGGTTGATGACAGTGGACAGTGGACGAAGCGAAAGAGTTATATAGAGACTAGCGTTTGGCGTTCCGTTATCTCTGACTACCCCACTAGGGATAAAGCGTGAAGTTAGTTATAGTATCTTTTGAAATCAACACTTATATTTAATATTTTAGTTATAACTTATTATATTTAATATTTTAGTTTTGTTTATTAAAATAATTCAGTTGAACAAAAGATACTATGTCTGAAAATGCTGTATGCATAGCTATTTTATAGTTATCAATGTCATTAAAACGTCTTTAAATTAAGCATCATTTATTCTAATTAGATATAGAAACTAGTGGAAGATAAAAACTTCTGAAACCGACCTGAGGTCTCTAAGTCACTGGACTAAGAAACTTAAAATTTTACATGTCGATAGAGTAAAAAGTGTAATGGGATCCCCTATTTCCAAAATTCTTACAGAAATAGGAATTAAATAAATTTTTCATTTTACGTCATAAAATACACGCAAACAAGGTAGGGGTGGCGACATACTCTGATTATAGAGTTATCCTCACAAAGGCATCATTTGAAGTTATGAAACTATTTTATAGTTTTTCAATAGATTTATAATTTTAACAGTGTAAATTTCCAAATTATTTACTTCAAGGCAGACTTAAAAGTAGACTATAATATTCGAACATTTTTCAGAACACAAAATTATCCATAACAATATCAAGAAATGAAAATAAGATTCAAGTCATGCCGCATTCATACATCGAACTCGTATCAAACGCTCGTTTGCACTAAGTGTAGTCTATCTGACGGCTGTGAACAGCGAGACGTAAGCCTCTAGGAACACTTCTTACTATTCCGGAACAAATAAAAACGATTTGAATAGAGCTTCATGACTTCTCTTACATGGTATCGCTTTTTATCGTTGTTCAATGCTTATGGATATGGCAGTGTTTTGAGTTGGATGTCGTGGTGTAGCATCTGTTTGTGATAGCGACGGTTGTGGACTCCATTACCGCTAGGGGGAATTTGTTATTTTTATTACGATCACGATATAAAGTGCGGCGTTGGCTTTGGCCACAAAATACGTCACGGAAGTATATATAATATTGGGCACTACATAGTGAACAGCGCATACTTATGTCTATTTTAAAACAAGATAAGAATGTATTTAAGCTCTTTCAATATTCAATCAGACCAAAAAAATGAACCCACAGCCTCGATCCCCAAGTCTGCCATCCACCACCCACTATCAATACAAAATTAATCGCCCTTATTCGATCTAACCCAGTTCCCCACATGACTGGCACATCAAAGATTACAAGATGACTCGCAGATACGGCATAATGGATAAAACTGTTAGCACGTTTATAGAATACATAAATATTTCATCATGACGGAGCATCGATCACAATAAAACTCGACTGGAGCATTTTGCGCGCATATACATAAAAAGCACTCGTATTTTGATATAGATTGATACGCATCTGTTCAATTTGATGTATTGTTCGATGGGAGCGATATTAATAATTTTAGTTTCGTAGCTACCTACGTTCGTCTGCTAACGTTTTGTGCTAAAATTTATGTTTTTGTTTAGGATTTTTATTATTTTAATGTGAATGGTTTGAGTTAATGGTAATACAACGTAGAACTAGATTATTTTTCGTTCCCACAAACTTGAAATTAGCAAGAAAGTCTAGTATTGTGAGTAAACATCGTGATAAAATAAAATAAAATTGTGGATTCTGTTCTCATCTAGGAGACTGGCCCCTAGATGAGAAAAGAATCCACAATCAGACTTTGCCCCACAACAATTTTCATAAATTGCATTATTAACACAAAGTACAGATAAAACAACACTAACATCAGAAACAATTTTAATCAAGACTACAACATCCATTAGTATACTACCTCCACAATACAGGTAGGTTGGTTTCTATATATATCTCGTTAAGCTAGCTTAAACGCTTATCGCTTCCTGACGACATCATTAAGGTATCGCCCGGGCCGGGTATTAGCGACAAATTATCCCATCAATGGACAGGTAATTGATTCTATACACGGGACTTTGTTTTAAATTTGTGAACTAAAAAGTAAACAGCCTGTAGATTGATAGATTGATGAGTCTTCGAAGTTTTTTAGTGCTAAAGTTATTAGATTTTTTTATTTGTTCTTGAAAATTTTAAGCCTTTTGGGATATTTTAAATATTTCTTTTTAGCTTATTTATGTTAAAACATTCATAAAGGTTGTTAACTGTTTCATCGTAGCGTCATAGATTCGATTTCCATTCGAGAATTGAATTATTTTCATTGTTTTCAACACGCGGCGTTGTGTTTTGCCACTTAACATGCAATCTTAATTTTTTTTAAGGATATGCACGAAAAAGTGTGTCCACAAGATTACCTCCGTCTAACGTCCTATATTAGGGAAACAGCGTGAAGCCTTACAAATACTAAAACACTAAACTTTCATACGACTACACATTGTAACATCAAAAAATCCTTTTTATCCTCGTATCTTCCTTCTTTCATTTTTTAAGCGGTAAATAAATTCCTTTTAAAAAAGTTATTACCTAGCCGCGACAACACAATCTCAAAGATAAAACCAGGTATAAGCAAATTCGTATATGCGTACTGCATTGCGTCAAATAATGTCAATAGAAGGGCACTCCCTAGTTCTAATATCTTTTGTTAGGTAGATAAATGTATGGATGAATGAGATTTTCCCCGATTTCAGGGTGTAAAGTAAAAGCTTTACATTCCCAAATCACAGTTTACGCTGTTTTAAGCATATACTCGTAACAAGTAAGGCAAAAAAACTTCGCGTTAAGGCACTCTGTTCCCCATTTTCCACTCAATCTTCGAGACATTGCGTATTCTACGCCGCGCTTTGTCTTGTTACTAGAGCAAGCAAATGAAAATAAATTAATCCCCCAAGTGGGTATCGAACCCATAACCGTCGCTTTAACAGTCACAGTCGGTTTCGCTGCACCACCACGATCTCATAAAAATTATTTAAACAAATATTGTTCCTAATCCAACAAAGTGAACATTATATTACCAAAATTTAGGTTCTTTTTTAATTTGTATAAAGAAGGTCAACATAACTGCTCAATCTGGTGACCTTATAGCCGCTTTGTACATACTTTGTACATTTTCTTATCAAATTTGTTCTATCTTACAATTATGTTTGAAATCAAGGGGTTGTGTAAAAATTTAACTAATTTAGTTACCCTTTGTTCTTATTATTGTCTCGTCCCTTCGTGGCGAGGGGGCACAAGCGTGTGTTTGTAAACGCGACGGTCGTGGGTTCATTTTAAATAATAAGTAAATAAATACGAGTATTAGAGATTTAATAAACATAACATAAATAAGTTAAAATTTTGCTAGTATTTTTTTTAGATTCACGCTCTATCACACACATAGCAGGGTAGACAGAACAAATCTGGAAATCTAGTGTTAACACACTCCGTTTCCATTAAGACACTTCTATTCCCCACTAAAAACGCAAGTAACATTAAATAAAAATTCCCATAGAAATATGGTTAAAATATAATTTGCTTACAAAGACTTTTCTTTCAAAGCACTTTCATATCCACTGTGTTATGTTGAGTGAAAAATACAATGTAAGGAGTATGGAAATAAATTCACACTTTAAAGTAAAGATTTCGCTGTCTCAAGAGCGAACGCAGACAGAACGAAACTTATTTATAACAAATTGTATTTTTAGATTTTTTTTTCTTAGTGGAAACGATACATTTATAAACTTTTATATAAGAACAGCTTTACATCCTGTGTGGCATTATAGGCAAGATCTTAGTTTCAAGATACTCCGTTCCTGACAGAAGCCAAAAATATTTGTTATCAAATCCACTACCGTCGCATTTACAATCACACACTGAGCCACGCGCCTATAGAGGCGCCAGTTTTCAAAAGTTTTCAAAAGTTTTCAAATATTAATATTTGAATTTGCAGTCCTAAAAACTTCAAATTCAAATATTAATATTTCCACTAAAAGGTAATTACAAGAACAAATAAAATCATATAGCATTTCTACAGAAGCCGACGAAACGGCGTAAAGCTAAGTGTTAATGTATACTACTAGCAGGGTATAATGAATGGAATACATAATGGGTTTAGTTTGATAGACGCTAGCGAAAATGTTATTTTTATGTTTTTATGAATTGTCTGGCCCAGTATTGCCAGATTTTTTCGCTGTGAAAAGCGGGATTTTTAAACATTTTCAGCAGAAAGGCCGATTTTTTTGCTAAAAGCGGGACAACATAACTTAAACAATAAGGTAAAACAAGATAATTGTAAGCGGCGGAACTCAACGCCGTACTTTTGCCTGGACACCAGAACGAAAAATTTGAAATATAAATTTAAATAAATATTTAATTTCGAGGTATTTAAATGGGGATCGAACCCACAACCAGTCGCGTTTACAGACACACTTCGTGCCCCTGCACCACGACTGGCCTCTCAATCTATCTTTAAAATGAAGCTTAAAAATATATAATTAATATTATATATATATTTCATTTGTTTACTTATAAATACATACTTTATATTTGTCAAAGTAATATAAAATTCAACTTTCATTTAGAGAGAAAATGCAAAAGCGTTTTTCCAACACTTAATAGAGATGACACTTTTGACGTGAAGATAGAAACACTAATTACGTTTAATTATTTTCAGTAGGTACTATTATATTAATAAAGTGAAAAATTGTTTTCATTTATATTAATATTTACTGTATCTGTTTGTAACTGCGTTGAACTCCGTCACTCAATACGCAATGCTTCGAAAATGGGATGGAATGTGGGGAGCGGAGAATCTTAACACTAGAAGTTCTCTTTACCTATCCTACTATATACAGGAGTGTGAAGCTATTTTTTTTTATTTAGAGATGTATCTATGCTAAAAACGGCATGAAAAAATATCGTTCAGCACTTGAGATATAACTAGAAGTTCAAATAAATATGCAAATTGAATATTTCTTTTTTAACTTTGCTAAGTAAAGCAAACTTGTGCCCAATTATTACCGCTAACTTCGCCATTGTTTTAAAGTTTAAAGCTTAGTTAAAAATACTACTAAATATACTCTGAGGAATAAAAATAAGATCCTATTGTAGTGCAGTGGAACTGTAGTTTACTATCGTTATCGATCGTTATAGGTTCGATCCCTCTTCGGGGTGATGTTTTTTTTTACCTGGCATGATAAAGCAACGTGACTCTAGGTTTCGCTACCCAACACACTAATGATAAAAAACACTAAACGCTAAAGAGCAGAACTGTAGTAAGGAGTATCTTAATATAATATTTTATTACCTTTAAACACCTCTATAAATCAGGTAAATAAAATCAGTATTTTTAATTATTTAAGGAAAAAATAATTTGTATTGAGATTGAGTATGATAATTTAAAAAAAAAACAGACACGTTTGATTGTAGAAATGTATTGTTTTAGACAATACTTATTAACCAAAAAATAGAAAAGATTTTTTTTTAGCTTCACGCTGTATATCACTTATGTATAGGCAGAGAGAGATTCCCCACTTTCACCTCAGATTCTTGAGGCATTACGTAGCGGAACTCAACTCCATGCTTCGCTATTTGTTTTTCATTTCTAAATTACTTACTACATGTAGAATTGTTTCCATTATCACATTTTGTACGGCGTTAAACTTACCTGTAAAAAAGAATAAATTAAGTTAAATTTTGAACTTCATTGCAGTAAGTAACAAATAAGTAAAGAAAAAAGATGGAAACAGTTTAACAAAATCGATTTTAATTTTCTACAATCAATTAAATATATTTTAGCTTAACCCTATATACCAGGGTAGATTGAGAATATCTACTATAAAGACGCAGTGTCTTTATACTAAGCTTTCTCAATCTACTCTTCTTTTCACTTCCAGTACAAATTTCAAAATATTGCACGTGAGTGGTATTGTGAGTGACCTGATTGATTATCAGAGTTATCGCTTAAACTTTTACAGATCAAAAAAAAACAGAAAAGTCTACAACAAAAAACTCTAAAATGTAAACATAACTATTTATTTGCATCTTGTTATCGATACTATTAAATTTAGCCCTAATTCAATGACTCTGCTGTGAATTGATGAAGAGTAGAAAAGTTATTTATTTGGATCTACAGGTGATGGATTATGATGATGGTGACACAGAATGATATCAAGCCACAATATGTAAATATTGCTAAGATTTGACTAGTAGAAGTTGATTATTTTCCCTCATCAACTAGAAAAATATTGATGATCTTCAGATGGCTTGAGTCATGGCTCAAGGACACTCTCGATTAAATCTCCTTTCAACGACAAAAACTAGAATAAAATTGTTCGTCCGCTTGGGAGCTACGATGCCACAGACAGATAGATATACATACATATATTTGAAACTTACAACACCCCTACATTTGCGTTGGCGTTAAAAAATCTACTATTATAAAATATAATAAAAAAAAACCTACACCAAAGCACACAAAGTCAATTTACACCACAGCCGTATATCAAAAGACAACAACGATCGTTAGCGAAGAAAAAATAAACATAATTTAACGTCCCAGCACAAAATGGCGCCGCTATTACAAGCCGCAATTACGTGTAATTGAAAACGGGCCTGTGTTATCGCAGTCGGCGTCAGATTTTATGCAACCGACTAGGAATAACACTAGGTTACCTAGTATACGTATATACCTACTATGCGGGTAGATATATATTTAGATATAATTGCTAGATTAGTTTTTTGTTTCGAGGCCAGTCGTGGCGCAGTGGCACGAGCTTGTGACTGTAAGCCCGACAGGTTTGTGGGTTCGATTCACACTCGAGGAATTAAACATTAAATATACTAATTTCTTCTTCTAGATTGTTCTCTATATTTTTCTATACAACAATAAGTGTATATAGCAACGAGTGTGTATATCGGCATATGCAATTTAGCTCCAGACCAATAAAAGCTTAGTGCGAATCAAATTAAGCACGTTGTTATTGTATACAGCTCTGATTCAATGTAAATAACCCTAATTTCTTTATAAATAAGGTATAAAATTAAATATAAATTCATTTGAAATCACCGTTTTCCATTTGAAATCGTGGTAAGTTATTATAATATGTTTGTTACAATTACAAACATGAGCTTAACATAGTAAAAATGCTGGCTTTCTGTTAAATAATTCTTGTTTAAATGAGCTTTACCTACTTATCAACAGCATTTTGTAAACGTCATTTTAAATATGAGGTTTTTAAATAAGTTTTCAGGTTATTAGTTTTTGAGTGATTTGGTCGTGGATTTTATTTTAGTTTAGGAATGATCAATGAAAACAATTTAAATGTTTAAAAATATTATTGTTTCCGTCTCTGATTAGATAAATTTTAATGTTAAGCTCTATAGTTAGCTAGCTATAAATGTGTCTGAAATACATAGAAAATTGGGGAGTGTAGTGCAATTTTGTATCAGTGAGTTGTCTCTGTGAGACTTCTTGTCTCAAAAATGTTCAATAAAATTAAATTTTGGTCTTTATGCCAGGTATATTTCTATTAAGGAGAATACAAAAAATATTTCGTCGTTCTGGTAATAAAATGTGAACGCCGCGTTAAGTTGCGCCACCCAACACGCAATGTCTCGAATTTTGTCCAAATTAAGGACCGGAGTGTTGCTACTTTTCTATATGAGAAATAAAGATATAAATAAATCAAAAAAGAATATTATTACTATGATAAAATATTTATTAAAAAAATAAATTACACAAGAAATTTTCGGAGATGCTATTATTTGTACAAGATGGTACAGTCACATCTACTTTACTAAAGTATATAACAAGAACATTCTTGTTCTAACGAGTTTATCCAAGTTGGAACTTGAAGAGGTGCGACGAAATGCATTTAGAGAAGCTCATAATGCTGCATCTTTCGAGAGTTTTGGCTTATAATTTTATGGATGTATTATATTAGTTGTTAAAATATAGTTTTAATTACTTTTTTAGTATACAGATGTAAATAATAAATGTAGATCAAAAGCCGAAAATAACATAAGATACTAAACACAAAAGTAAATTCAAATAGTATTTTTTTTCAAAATGTAATCCATTTATAATATCATTTCTTTTATTAACCTTAATGTGAAATTAACAAAGTGATAACAAAAACTATTCAAAAACCTCAATAAAATAAGAAATACTTTCTACTTACTTCCTGTAAGTAAAGCTAGAAGCTACAATAAGTCCCATAGATACTAGTATTACATATAAAGGTGCGGATGCAAAATCTCCTCACAGACTCTATGAATGAGCGAAGATTTGAATTGTCATCTTTTGTAGAGATTAGAAAATATGGCTTAAACGAACGCTCTAGTTTCCTATAGGCCTGTTTCGAGAAATCAAGAAAAAAGTAAAATTACTTATTTTGGGACTAAAGATTACATCTCTCAAGTCTCACAGCCAAAGCACGGCGTTGGCTTATGCTAGTAAAGAATTCGATGGTGCGCAGAGATCATAATGTCTTAACACCATGTATGCATGCTACACTATGGGTGTCCACAAAAATATGTGCTTTTTGAACGCCAAGCATAAGAAAAACCTTTGAAATTGCTTATATAATTCTGTAATTCATTCAAATAATAATAAATTAATAGCGTAAACAGCATCTTCAAAGGCTTATATATAACGAGGTTGTTCCCTAATGAAATTTTAGTATAACTGATTTGTCAACACAAAGTTACATGTGTTACTATTTCTATAATAAATCTTTATTCGTTAGCTTCGATTTGCATTGAGGTTAGTTAGTTATTTTGAATTTCTGATTGGATGTTAATTAAAATCTTGGCGCTACATTTGTTGATCTGAAAATACGGAATTCCTATTTTGCTTTTATATTTATTACTGTTATTTCCTAAAATATATTATAAGTATAACGCTAAGTTTCGAAAAATTGGTGGAAATGGTGGAACGGAGTGTGTGAGCACTAGATTTTCTCTGCCTACCCTATCCTATAGAAAATACAAAGTGAAACTAAAAAAAAAATATGAAAATTCTATTTTATTTTAAACTCACAAAGTGACATTGAATAGAGGCAACCCTTGACCTTTAGAGATTTAGGTTTCATGCTATTATAATGCGTGCTCTGATGTCATAATTTATTTTCTAGACTATGTTTATTGCATTTTTTTAATTGGCATATATTTTGAAAAAAATATGACAATTATAATTTTAATTTTGCAATTTAATGTTTTCTGCTGAATTTTTTAGCATATTTTTTGCAATTTAATAATTACTGCTGAAGTTTGAGCATTTTTAGGGAGTAGGAGCATCGAATATCATTGGACTATAAAAACAACCATTCATCCAAATCGGAATTAAACCTATCACTATCACTATCACGGTAACATCCTACTACATTGCTCTACAAAATCTCATTTTAAAAGCACAAAATTAAAAATATTTTCACCGATAAAAAAATAACCAAAAAAACTCCAAAACATATTATAAATACGTCTTCCATCAAAAAATTTACATTTTGTCGACGGAAATACTTGCACTAAAATTTTTATTAAACAAAGCTATTATATCTGTCTGAGAAGAATAACGACTCTATAATGGAGAGAAGTGTTATAAATCTTGGTACAACGGCCTCAAATTGTTCTGAGTGACTTTTGCTGGGTAACGAACTTAGCGTTTGCGTTGACAGACCTAAGAACGTTTTTGTTGGTGGATTAACAAGTTTCAACCCCGCCGAATTGAATACTTAAATATAATGAGAAACGGACGGTAAATCTTGGTTTTGGAATTTTGTTAGAAATATAAAGTTAAATTTTATCTCATGGGCTAATTTTGGCTGGTCATTTTTTACTTTAGATTATTCTCAGAAAAGTGTTTTCCTTTTTTTTATTTTTTTTATATTATTTTTTTTCACTACAGATCATGGTCCGTACGTTTTGTTATTACAGAATATTTCATATCCATTATTTATGACCATAACAAGGAAAAAGAAATCAGATGAATATCTCAAGGCATTTAATAAAAAAAATACGCCCAGTATGTAACACAATTGCCGTCAAATGAAGTGAATTCAGTCAGCAGGTTTAGCCCGAAAGTCCGACGTTAGGAAATAATTGAGTTACGTACTTTGTTTCAATTAATGACGCAGACGTGTCGGTCGTCTCTGCGGAGTAGCGCCACAGGAGTTTCCAGGATTGAATTGCCTACAGTTTTAGTATAAAACCTATGAAAATCTAGAATGTCTGAGAGAAATCTGCATGGTTAAAATTTAATGTAGTGTAAAATGACTAAGTGAAATGAGACTGAAACTTAAAATCTAGTTAGTTGCCTATTTCATGCTAATATTATTCTAATTTACTTGGCAAGATTTTAGAAAGAAGTGTGTTTTAGTATTTTTTATGGTAAAGGAAGTTGCTTCTCATCGACTTCTAAAATAAATATGTTTTATATGTATTTTAGAAGTAAAATACATATAAGGCATATGTATTTTAGAAGTCCATGACATATATTTGGTTACTATTCAGCAGATACTTTAAATAAACTTTAATAATGCTGTTTTAAGCCTAAAAAAGGGTAAAATTTCCATGAAAGAAGCTCAGGTCAGAAACTACATTTACACAAGAGACATTAAAAGAAATATCAAACAATGTGATATATATGATCATCCATCTTTCCACCAGTATCGGTATCCGATGAATATTCCGCACACAACAAGCTAGGCACTATCTACAAATCTCCATATATATGACACATGGCCTCACCGACCCAATTCAATTAAACATCCCGAAGATAAACAGCAGCAGAATTAATAGATTACAATCAACGAAGCGGGACCATAACTCAACGGAGCGCAAACAAAGCTTGCTTGTAGTATGCCGTCGAAACTTGAACCTTTTGAAATTGTGTTACCTTATGATGAGTATATGATAATAATTATTTAGTGTAGTTTGGTTACTAAGACTTGAAGAATTTTATGGAAATTTGGGAAAGAATTAAACTGAATTGCATACAAAAGAAGTCACTTTACATAAGTCTCTACAACTTGAAACGTTTCTCTAAACATTTCTTAACGCTCAATATATTATCATCCGGTTTGATATGCAACACACCACGTTTAAATAATAAATGTAGCGCATACAGCAGTCGTATGGTGAACAATAAAGCCTAAAGCCATACAAAATTGTTTCAAGGAGGGAATTACAAAAATAATGTTTTTGACGTTGTGTTGAACAAGAAGAAAGAAATTGTGGTATTTCCTGTATGTTCTTTTATTGATGACAATGTCACATTATCATATTGCCTAAGATACCAGGGGCCCCAGGCCTACGCCATTTTATCAAAGCTGAAATTTTGGGCCCTGAGATTTTTAGTTGGTTTAACATGAAATTCAGTCTTTTTGGATATAGGAATCTAACACTAAAAGAGGTTTTCTCCTTAATAAGCTTTCCCGCTCAAGACACATTTTGGTCAAGTCCTTCTAAAATCAAATTATTAGCAGATTTTATTGTCAACATTAACATCATCCGCTTAGTTTGATTCGAATAAGTGTCCAATATTTTTAAGCAATATATTATTTGTATGTTTAAATGAGCATAAATTAGAAAATACATGACTTTTTCAGTAGGTTTTGATATCTCTCAAAATATAAAAAACTAAAATAAACATGTATGTATGTTCTCAATATGAGTAGTAATGATAAATATTGTAAGTGTTATATATCTTATTACGCTATTTACTTTCTCGTAACTTAAGAGCAAATCAATCTGAAAGAAGTTAAGGTTAAATATTTTTTTATTTGCTGGACCCTTAAAACGATTTATACAAACCCAATATAATGGTAGAGGCCAGTCGTGGCGCAGGGGCACACGCGTGTGACTGTAAGCGCGATTGATTGTGAATTCGATTCCCACTCAAGTGAATGAAATATTTAATATTTTAAATTTTTCACTCTGGTGTCAAGGTAAAGCGCGGCGTTGAGTTTCGCTACTCAACACGCACCCTCTGCCTACCCGGCTCAAGCAACATATAGCGTGAAGCTGAAAAAAAATAATCATTATATAATAAAATTTAAGATAATTTTCTGATATTAAAAGGAGTATAACAGTATATTATGTAATATCGAGCCTTCGTTGGTTGTGTACATATATATATAAAAAATCATTTGTACCGTTATATGTAACTTTATTAAAAGTTGTAGAACGCGCTTTAGAAGTACAAAATAAAACTCGCTGAAAGCTCTGTCAGTTCTAATAGAAATACGAGTAAAACAACACGACGTTAAAACTTTGACAAATAACGCAAATGCATTTGATGGATTTATTGAACCAACGGCGTAGCTCGGAAGAGTTTTGTGATTTAATCACCGTATAACCGTATAATCGTAATGTTTTATATTTAATATTTGTTTGTCTTCATAATATCATTCATATAGAATTCAAGATTTTTTTTACACGCTGCACGCTGTATCCCACACATATCCTGGGAACCTAGTGTTAAGGTACTCAGTTTATTTTAAGACACTTCCACTTTACGTCGAATTCTGGAGACATAGACGGAACTCAATGTCTCGTTTTGCCTTGTTACCAGAGCGGAGAAATAAAAATATTAAATATTTCATTTCCTAGAGTGGGTATCGATGCCACACACTGCCGCGCTCACACGGTCACATGGCCTGTGACCAAAAAAAATATAGAAACAAGTAAAAATTACATTTAACGAATTTATAAACAGATGCAATAGCGTGCTTGTCACTGATTACGACATTAAAGACAATAGGTTACTTATATAGACTTACCTCCACACTCACATTCATATACGCAGTTAATCTTCTTTCTGAATTTAATGATATGACACTTCGCTATAAACTTTCTGACAATACAATCTTTCAGCATAGTAGGCGGTAGATCCCAATATCAAATTTTGTCCCCCGAATAGAATTTCAACCTACAACCAATGCATTCAACCACGCAAATTCAGTTCCATTCAAACCTGATCCACGATTGCGTCCTGTATCATCATATTATCTTTACAGGTTTATTGAATGAAAGTATATTCATAATTAAATTTTATAAGGGAGGGTAAATTCTATAGGGAATCCATTTACGATTTCTTAAGCAAGCAATTACCTATTAAGAGCAAAAACAGTAAGTAGATTAGCTAATAGCATGTTATGGTTTAGTTACGTTCAATAATAGTTAAATTCAATACTACATATATTGTTTTATTTTCTTTTTTTTAGCTTCACACTGTATCCCGCGTATAGCAGGATAGGCAGACGGAGCCTAATGGTAAGAGACCCCGCTCCTCACTCTCCGCAAATTCTGGAAGCACTGCGCTTTGAGTGGCGGAACTCAACGCCACCCTACACCTGAGTTTCGCTTGTTTCGCTTCGTACACTTTTGCCGGAGCGCCACGACTGGTCTCATGTTATAATAACGTTCAATAATAGTTAAATTCTATACTGACAATATATTATTGTTGATTAATATATATTTACTTGGTTAAGTAAATTAATGGAAAAGTATAAATTTATATACTCAAAAACGATTCTCTCTTCTTTCTATTGATCACTAAATTCACCAAGGTCACCTAACCTAATATCAATATCATTTCTATTCCAAATTATATCCAATTACTGCAATAAATCCCATCCATTATGTTTATTTCTTTTGGATACGACACAAAGCATGACTTGAGCGGTGGCACAGCCAACAAATGAAATACCCGAACGAGACGAATGGCCATCCATCGCACTTTTTGTACTCACTGAAACGATGTCCCCCATTGAACAGCGAGCCTTGTAAAGCGAAATTTTTATCGGTAAAATATGAATGCAGCAATTTCCGTTGCCATCTAAAAGGTCTTTGTGCGATGCGAAATAGATATTAAAATTTATTTGGAAATGCAATAAATTCTTATACTGATAGCAGCTGGGTTTCGTTTATGGTGTTGTTGGGTTTCTCTTGCATAACTCTTGGTTGGTTTCTCTTGGATATTTTAAATAATTGGGGTTTAATGTCAAAATATTATGTTCTCCACTTTTAGCTAATTTTAATAAAATTACTTCAATTTGTTCTTAAATAAATTTGTTCAATTGTGACGCATTACTGGGGAACAGAGAAATAAATTTTAAATTGACGACTGCACAAAGGAGAGTAACTTGTTTATAAGATTTTTTCATTATCATATACTCATGTATACGTTATTTTTTTTTACTTTTTTTGTCAACTTATTTTTCAACCAATTAAATTTTCCAAAGGAGTTTTTGTCTTTTTATTTATTCACTACAAGATCTTGCAATTTTATAACATTATCATTTCTATTTTAGTACAATTTACTTTTTGAATAAAAGCTTATCTTTAAAAAAGATTTATAATTAATAATTTATTTTTAATTATTTTTATTTCTTATGTTAGACTTTTTTTTGTTTTTTTTTTCAATCGGAAAATCATAGTTAATATACATAATTATGGTAACAAATATAAAATATAAGCATTATTTATAAAGTGAGGTGTGATATTTATAAGAAAGGTGAACTTTAAGTTTATTTGTCATTTCGCTTGAAATACGACCATAGAAAATACATTATCGATTGGCTATTTTGAAGTTCAGTTGTTAATATATCTCTGACGTCTCTGCTAGTATATATATGATGAACAAAACTAAATTTAGATATTAGATCGATCTTTAATAAATTAAAGATTTTGATAAACAATAATAACATCAATTAAGGCTTACCTGAGATTGAATTCATAATAAACTAGTGACCCCCGCGTGGCTTCGCCCGCCTACCGATATAATATCCATACATTAAAATCTAACGTTTCTAGCCAATTTAATAAAACATCTATTTTGTTATTTTGTATTGTCGTATACATTTATTGATATAATGATGAAATAAAAGAAACACTTATTGTTAAGGTAAGCTTTCTGAGTTAGAACATTGAAAACTGCATTTGAATCGGTTATGCATAAACTGCATTTGAATATGTACGTACAGACAAGCAAGCACAAAAATTTTAAAAGTCATTTTGTTGGGTTATATCACATAAAGGCCACCAATATTTTTTTCTTGTATATCTTCCATGTATAGACATCGATCCTTTACGATTTTAGTACAAGTATGATATATCTATGAAGACAAATTTGGCGTTGAGTTCCACCACATAACATACAATAACTCGAAAATTTTGTGGAATATAGGGTGTTAGCACTAGTTTGCTGCTTACCCTTGCACTCGTATGTGCGTTTAAGCAGGAACATAGTGCCAACACACTCTAGCGTACGTGAAGCTAAAAAAAACATCATATTTTTCAGCATTTAATCAAAAGAAAAATCTAAAGTAACTCTCATAATACAATTAATTACTCAAGTGGAACTGTAGTACAAATCATTCTTCTTTAAGACCCAATTGTAAATTGTATGTTAATTTTGTCGGCCAGGTCTAGATATTCAGATGGGACAATACTGGAATACTCGCCATCCGTGGCGACATCTTGGACGTCGACTTGCTAACTTCATTATTAAGGGGGTTAGGGGCCCCGTTTGAGTTTCTGTCATAGTTCTGAATTAAACTTCGCTAAATTTGCCTTACACTTTGAAAACTACGGTGCAGAAGTTTTTGAATATTCTTTTAGTCGTGATTGATTGCTGGGATTTTGCTTTGTTGATTTAAAGTTAGTAAGTTAAATAAAGTGGGTTTGGATTTTTAAGGTTTTCTTAGGACATACGTATGATAAACTAAAAACCACTGAAGATATATTTTAAGCCAATTTAAGTACAGAAAATATATAAATTGTGTTTGTCTATATGAGTATAGTAGCCTATAGCAAAGTAGATAGAAGAAACCTAGTGTTAGATACTCCGTTCCCCACGTAACGCAATTTCTGAGACATTGCGTGTGACTGAAATCAACACAGACCTATGTCTTGTTACTAACACGACGAAAGCAAAAAAAAATCATATCACCGAATGAGAATCGAAGCCACAATAATCGTGCTTACTAGCAGACGCTGTGCCACTGTGCTGCGACGGCCTCTAAAATTACTTCACTCAAAATACAACAGAACGACATTAGTAATATTATAATCATATTCCCAGAGGATTTCACACAAGTTTTGAAATATACAACCCTTCGTTCATTATTACGATGGCTCTTAAAGAAAAACCGGTTGACATTTTACTCACGCGGGTCCACTCCCCTAATGAATGCAAATTTCATCAAGCTATGGACGTAACACACGCTTCGCCTAATGTTTTTTAATTTCAAAGAAAAGAAATTATTTTTTACCCCTTTTTTTCTTTACTTTACTGGATTTTACTTAAGGTAACAGTAACTTATGGACTTTCTACTGTCGTGACTTTTAATGTATTTATATTATAGCAACGGTATAATTTTGTAATATTTTCAAATGTAATTCACACGTTTGGAGTTATAAAAATATCGTATTGCACAATAAAAATAGCTAAGTTCATGTTGAGTTATGAATTACTTTTATTATTTTGCTTTGGTAACAATTAAACGCGCGGTGTTGGTTTCCGCCACACAACACGCGATTCTGACAGTCGCAGTCTTGAAAACTGGGCAGTGTATGGGGATAATAATAATACTAGGTCCCATTTATCCTGTCATATAGCGTGTTATTAAAAAAATAAAAGCAAAATCAAGTTTATGTTTTACTACTTTGTACACAAAAAAGAAATTCACAGAAAGATAAGTGCAATTTCGACACTTATTACTGCTACTTGCAAAAATATATTTTTATACGTTTTCTAATTAAATATCTAATTAAATAAAAATATATGGGTCAATATTATTAGAATATTGAAGATTATAAATTATTGACGCCATCATTGCTTAATGGTACCGCGTTTGACTATAACTTGAAGGTTTCGGGTTCGATTCTCACTAGGACAAACATTCCCTTCTCTACTCTCGCAGATCAAAACATGATTATCTTAACATTACTGATTGAGCCTACTATATAATAAAAAATGTGAAGTTCATTCTCGAATTCATCGAATTATCCGCTCCGAGAACGTGTTTCTCTAGTCCGTCTTGACAGAGAGTTACACCACTCATGTAAACAGCTATTTGTAAAAGAGCCAAAAGTAGTATTATGTATGTTGCGTGAAAGTAATAAAAAGTACATGGAAACACATGGAAACTGTTGTTAATTTCAGTGCCGTCAGTGCCTTAACACTAGGTTCCCTTTGGCTAAATTAATTTTTAATTTTCTCTTTTAGGGTCTACATTCAATTACTATTACAATTAATTTAAAAAAAAGCTTTACTATCTAACTATAAACGCGACGGTTATGGGTTCAATTCTCACATAGAGAAATGATCAACATTCATTTTCGCTTTGGTGACAATACATAGCGCCGCGTGGCGTATCACCAATCAACACACAATCTTCAAAATGAGCAATGCGTGGAGAACTGAGTTTTTTGGCACCAGATTTCCTCTGCCTGCTCGTTCATATAAACAGGATACAGTGTGAAATTTTCAATTTATTGAAATGAAATACGACTAACGCTAAGTTATTTGACGGGAAGCAACTTGCTTAACTATATATAGTACAGACAGACCGGAAGTACTAAGGCGCGAACAAAGTGAATTTCAATTCGAAGTCACTACAGGTGTCTGGCAAACGTGTTAATTAAAGAAACTTTATCTGCACTAAGCTGATCTAGACGCTAAGCAATATATATACAAAGTTAGGTTGTTTATATTATGTACGTGTAGGTATCATAGTTTGTCGTAAATGGCGCAGTGGCACAAGCTTGTGTGTGGCAACGGAGTGTTTTCCTCGATCTGATAACAAGTGAAAGAGCGGCGTGGAGTTCCGTCACTCAACACGCAATGCCTAAAGAATATGTCTTACGATGGAAACGGAGTGTCTTAACTCAAGATTGCCTCCGACTACCCAACTATATGCGAAATACAACGTGAAGGTAAAAAAAATGTATCACAGTTATATACTCGAGGCCGACGATGTGAACCGACAGCTTGGAGGATGAACTACTTCCATTTCCTCGCTTTCGTTCAAAACCTGCCACTCAACACGCAATGTCTTAAAATTTACGCGGAGAGTGGGAAACGTAGTGTCTTAACACTAAATTTCCTCTGCGTATTCTAATACATACGGTACACAGCGTGAAACAAAAAAAATATATTAAAATAATTATATATTTCCTGTTGTATGTCCAAAAGGCGCTGGTTTGAATATCGATAGTTTAAAATTTTACTACGTTTCCTAAAAATGTTTTCCTATCTTTAGTGTGGAACAATACTTTAAAATTATTAAAATTATGTTGTACATTAAATTATTTTTGTTTAACTAGAACGTTTATTCTAAGAATATAATAAAATTATATACATTTCATCCAAAGAAGAGCGTACAGCTTGTTTTTTTTGCAAAATAGTTCACTGAGAGAAAAGTGAAATATGTGGCGCATTAAGACCAGAACATGACATTAAGCAAAGCCGGCGGCTTGTCGTTTTCATTTTTAAAACAAACTCTTACCTACGGATGGATTTCTTTATTTATTTCATAAACTTTATTAGGCGAATTAGTAACAAGGTTTTCTGTATGTTTCTGTATGTATGAAGTCGCTTCCAGTTGTATCCTGTTTAAAAAAAGAGGGAGATGTAGTGTTAATACACTCCGTTTCTTATCACGTGCCGTCTAATTTTTGAGATAATAAGTATTGAGTGGCGGAACTCAATGCTATTGTATTGAAATATAGTTTTTTTTAAAGAAGATAGCTGGATTTTGTCCAAACTCTATGTCCAATTAGAGTGGCTAACAGAAGTTGTAACAATCGTATAAAAAAATCATTGTAGCTGGATGATAACGTATAGCTTAATTGGTTAGAGCGCTTGGATGGTGTCCAAGAGGGGATTCAGATCCGACTAGGTTAGAAATATTTATATGAAAATTCAATAATGCATCGGTATAATATACGATAATTAAAGTCACATACAATTTAAACATATAATTTTATTTTAATGTATTATATTCGCTAGCAACAGTTCCAGTAGTTGCTAGCACTTGCGTCGTTAGTAAGTGTTTTCCACATTTTAACAACCAATTTCGAACCAATATCAGAAAACAAAACCAAAAGTCGTCATCCGTCTTGGCGCAACGGCACGCTGACTGACTGTAAGTGCGAGTGCGAGATTGTGAGTTCAATTCTAACTCAATTAGAAAATTAAGCGGCATGTGCGGCAAAATTATCTTTTATTAGATATCCTCTATTTTTTGTGCTGAATGCAGTATAAGCGTGAAGCTAACATTGCACTTTGTTTAAAAGAAGCGACGAAAAGAAAATTATTTAAATATAAAATTTCCCCCAAACAAAATCGAACCCACTACTATCACTTATCAAACTTGGCCAACACGCCACGATGGCCTTACATAATTGAGTTTAGTATTTTCTATACTTAAATAATAACTATATTGAATTTTTCATACTTACATCGCAAGATGAGGGCCGCAGGCGAAATCGACATGGATAATAGAATTACGAAACAATACCGAGTACAAAAATACCGAGTATGTTGAAAAGCAACCACAACGACGATGTTCAGTTGGCTTTTCAAATTTTCATTTCGTCTCAAACGAACAAGCTTTTAGAAGTATCAATTAATTAGAATAACGGTTTTGAATGCCTTTATTATAAATATAAATGATATTGAAATATGCGGTTTCATCCCTGTGGTCAAATGGAAAAATCTAAAAACCCGAGATAGCCCTGGTCTCAAATACAGTGAGTTACATTGAATCGATTAATGTGATGTAGGAATAATAGTTGCTGACAATTCCGGGATAATAAGCCTGTTGCTTCATAACTAATACAATCGGTTCAGAAAGATAGACAGACAAATAATTTAAGATTGCTTTTTTATATTTTAGTATTGTTTAAGTAACTATATGAACTTGAAAATACATGGTTATTTTAAAATCACAGACAACCATTTAAATTTTATTACTTTGTATAGTATAGATAAACAATATATAAAAAAAAAAAAAAATCACGCTGTATCCCGCACACAACAG
>DWAN01000397.1:0-24634 GCA_018230445.1 Heliconius hewitsoni | reverse complement strand
TCCCTCTGCCTACCCTGCAGTGTGCGGGATACAGCGTGAAGCTGATTTTATTTATAAAATGTCATCATTTGTAAGCTAATTGAGTATCTGTAATGTAGATAATTATTTATTTTTTCGTTATTTATTTTTATTAACATTATGCTACTTACTATAAAACGACAATACAAAATGGAATAAAAATTAAAGTATAAACTACTGATATTTTATTATAAACGCTAATGTCTAACTTAAGCAGAAAGAATGATTTATTTATTTTTTTTATTTAAGCAGAAAAATCTAATAGTAAACCACTCAGCTCTACAATTTTCTCCCATTACATGATAGCAAAAGAAGGCGTGATTTCTCTAAGCAAACTATAAAACAAAAATACTTTAAATGTCAACACTCCTCCGATTGTAAATCAAATCCACGACCATCGTACGTAATTTCAAGCACTTTTTTCACCACTGCGTACTAAAATGTAAATATATTTATAATTTAACGTTAGCAGAAGTCTCTTTGAAGCCTTGTTTTCAGTTACTTCCATTCCTTTTAGAGGCGGGATTATTACGGAATCTGAAGCGTGGTAAATATTTTAAGCGCTCAGTCCTGCGGCATTTTGACAAATTAATGAGATCTTTCGCCGAAATAGCTTTTCAATGAAAAAAATAAGTAAGCCATTGGACGTAAGAAATTATTTTTGTGAATTTGTCTGAAGAAACTTAAGAAAAATATAGATATTTAATTTTTTATCAATTTTTATGGATCTATAACTTACTATATTGTTTTTTAAGATATAGAGTATATTAGGTATATGATCAGTAAATCAAGTTGTCTCATAGCATTTTGTTCAGCCGTTTTAAGTGCGTTAGTTGGCTATTTATTTCACGTTTTAACGTGAGTTACACTAGCTTCCATCATCGATCATTATTATCTTATATTTACCGATGTTCCTTAATTTTCTCATATATTTTTTAAAATACGTAACTTATTGAATAGTCATTTTCCACTGTTAACAGAAATATTTTTCAGCGAAGAAGGGAAAAAGAATGAAAAGTAGAAAATCATCCACCATCACATCACAAAACTCTCAAAATATAACAAACTAGCGGCTCACTCGCGACTTTGCCCGCATAGGGACCACCTATAATACTTCTATTATGCTGTATTTGTCAACAGATTGATACATTCAATCTTGAACAACTTGTTTTCATAATTCTGAAAAAGCGCAAGCACTA
Organism: Heliconius hewitsoni; assembly: GCA_018230445.1. Taxonomy (NCBI): domain Eukaryota; kingdom Metazoa; phylum Arthropoda; class Insecta; order Lepidoptera; family Nymphalidae; genus Heliconius; species Heliconius hewitsoni. The sequence continues at coordinate 23,417 of DWAN01000397.1, read as the reverse complement.
CGTGACTATATGATACTTTTATGAGAGGACGTCGTCGGTCGCAAGGATGCCCCCCGCGGGAGTCGAGTCCAGGCTAGCGGCTGTAAACAGAGCGTTGAATTATTTTAATTTTTCCAAGAGTATACGTCAATATTACATGCTTTAAAAGCCAAAGATTATCTTCATTAAATTTCCTTGATGACGACATAACGTTCGTTAGTTTTAATATACATGTCAAATAAAAGATATACGGAGATAGATATACGGTGTCGTGGACTTTTTTTTAGAACTAATAAAATTGAACATTTTTGTCATACAGCGTGCTGATATATAAATAACTATTTTGCAGCGCACGCGCTCAAAGCAATTTGATGGCATTCCTTATTTGTTATTTGTTGGTTTTCTTTATTGATGATATTCATATTTGTTGTATGGGAGTCCCTTTAAATAGTTCGTTACTTTAGTGGCAACAGAAATACATCATCTGTAAAATTTCAAAAGTCGAACTGTCATACATACAGACAGACTGCGGAGTCTTAGTAGTAGCCGTTTTACCCTCTAACAACGGAACCCTAAGAAGATTAAAAAACAAAACATCAAAATAAACATAGAACCAAGTGCCGACGTAACGACAGCCATACCATAAATAATTAAATATTTAAAGTACCAATGTTTCTCATCACAAATCATAAATGACGTCGGTCTGTCAAAACAGAAATAAAGGCGCCTACAGACGAGAGGAAACCAAATAAAGGGTCCCACAGACAGGAAGAGCGCTCCGGCCTAATGGATTTATTTAGATGTCATTTTTTATGTGGGCGGGGGCAAGCGCTGTGAGCCGCCTGCGTGGTGTAGCGCGGATAAGACTTAGATTTTAATTTGTGTTTGTTCAGTTCTTTAGTAGGGTGTATTGTGGTGTGCCAGTTGGTATAGTTGTTGTAAATATATTATATGTTTGGTATTTAGTAATATATTGAGTTGTATATTTTTTTAATTTTTGCTTATTATGCTGTATAATGAGTGGATAAAGAAATACAGTTAGCGTTAATTTTGAATTTTCATTAAATACTACGTCATATAAGAGACATTTTATGAAATAATAAGTAAAAAGTTTAAGAAATTATTTGTCAAAACTATAAATTAAAATTAATACACAACGTATCCACACAATGACAACATTAATAAATGTAAGCCCTCTGTTATCCCTTGAACGCGTGTTCTATCTCAGCGGGCACGATGTGTGTGTGGGTGGGACGCACACAGCCACGCATTAATGCACTTCCCTCACCCACACACGCGCGGTCCCTATCCTTACACGAGTCCTTCACAACGTGTACACGCGGCGCAGTGTGCGTGACCCGACATTGGTATTTTGATTGGTCATGCATTTTACGTGTTTATAGCTTCTCCCGTGCGGGCAAGCTATAAATGCTATAATTTATGCTACGATCCGACGGTACCTAAGGGCCACGGATTTTATTGCTGATAAGAAATCTAACTCGGCTTCGACTGTTCCGATATTACGGTCAAAAGCTAAAACGCGATTGCTTTAGAGAAATTATGTATACTTTTAGTTAGAGTTATTAAAATAGTGTAAGTCCGTTTAGTTCTTCATTTCTATTAAATTAAATGTTACGTAGAACTTATATAAACAACACAAGATACCCAACTGTGTTAATAAGAACTAGAACTATAGGACATAAAAAATAAATAAAACAAAAAAAAGCACAGTAGTTTGCAATGTACAAAGGTACGTAGGTAAAAATAATACTGTGCAACTAAGCTTTAAAATAATTTTACAATCGATACACACATAAACCCGTCATAAATTGCAATATCAGATTAATAGAACAAATGAATACTACTAAATTCGGATAATCCGAATACAACATTAGATCCTGGTCCGGAGAATCAAATCTTAATAAGATCTTTGATAAGTATTCTTAACGTCGGGTTATACACGATTATTATTTTTTAAGAGTATCATTTACAAACAATTTTTCTCAAGAAACCCTATTAAAGTTAAAATGTCTTTTATATGATGTATTTCTTAGTAAAAAATAACGTAAACGCTAAATTAAAACGAACGACGTAAGAATAATCAAAATCTGTTAACAAGTTTCTTCCTTACAGCGCCACCCACAAATGGACATACACAAGTATAGATCAATAAACACATAAATCTCATTTACGTCGCTTAGTCGGGTAATATATACTATGAAATACGATATATATTACATATATTCTCCATAGTTGTAAGTATGTTGTTTAGTTTTCACTATTCAATTTTAATTACGACATTTGTTAAAAGGCTGTGCTAATAGCATTCCTTTGCCATATAAGTGATGAAATGTCAAACCAGCTTGTACGGTATTGAGCGCATGAAATATCAAAAATAGTGAACTCTGTCATTAAAATGTCATTAACGAGAACACATGTCCGCGAGATGTCAACTGAATACACAATTATCCACGCACAAGATGATTTTTCGAGGCCAGTCGTGGCGTGGTGGCACAGGCGTATGACTGTAAACGCGATAGGTTGTGGGTTCTTCGCTCTGGTGTAGAGATAATGCGCGGCGTTGATTTCCGTCACTCAAGACGTCGGCTTCCAGAATTCGGTGGAATGAGGAAGTGAGAAGGGTCTTAATACTGGACTCCCTCTGCCTACCCTGCTACACGCGGGATACAGCGTGAAACTGAGAAAAAGAAAAGATGAATATCTTTTCCCCTTCCCTTTAACAATAACTTTTTATACTATATAAATTCAACGCACCAAGGTTTTGTCTACATATGGCAGTATTGGTACATTAATTACTTACTTTATTGCACTTGATAGCCTTAACGCAAGAAGTAGGTTCTAATATAAATGAATAAACACAAGAAATGTGGAATCTAGCAAAAGAAAATAACAATTAACTTCATAAGGCAATAGAAGATATTGAGGAGGTTATAATTTTATAATAAACTATAAAAAACTCTTCCGTCATGAAATGACTGACAGACAGAGCACAGGCATAACTACTGTACTTAAAATAATAAATTTGATATGTAAATACGATATAGAGTGTAGGGGAGCCCTAAAAGGGGAGTCCTGAAAATTCCTGTGGGTACCTACGGCGAAAACGGCATTTTCTATTTTACCTCTAAAAGTACACGTAATCAACATTACGACTGGGAACCTATGATAACACTTGTATTGTTTTGTTTTAAGTGTCATGCTGTATACCGTACCTAGCAGATTAGGCATCATTGTTAAGACACCACTCCACTTTCTTCTGAATTTTGAAGGCATCGCGGTTGAATGGCTTAACTCAACGCCGCGCTTTGCCTCGACACCAGGGCGAAGAAATAAAAATATTAAATACCTCACTTCCTCGAGCGGGAATCGAACCTACAACCTCGCGGTTACAGTCGCAAGCTTATGCCCTTGTGCCACGACTAACTAGCTCGAATGATACGATGCTGAAATTATAAATATTAATGTCACGTTTGAATGTTCATTAATTGATGCGTATTTTTTAGTTTCTTTCGATGAAATATTTTAACAGTCAATGATTTTATTTATGAGCTGGTCTTAAAATACATAAGAATTTCTTATTTAAAAGCAACCGTGACTGTGAGTCATATTGGTTTAGTGCATATTTTACAAATAAGGTGGGTAAATATCTCCAGGTACTCATTAATCGTATAAAATTATAAATATTCAAAAACATTTTCAATGTTTTTATTTACGAAGACACCTGAAGTTATGTTTATTATTTACTTATCAAAATGCATTAGGAATCAATAGGTTTCTATTGTTAGCTAGATATATTTAGAACCTTTAAATATATGGACCGTTAATTTTGAAAGGGGTATAAGTCAATTTTCTTTGGTTTCGAGAAAATATTTGTTGATTTAAAAATACAGGCAAATCATATGAGGTCTAGTATTGTTTCTATTGTTTTATCAACATTTAATTTTGTTATTTTTGGCTAGTTAGACTCCGATAACACATATTTATGTGCTGTAAATGGACATACACTAATATTTATTTAGAAAACGTATAAAAATTTGAACGTTAAAAATGTTTAAAAAAAGGACTTACACCACTTTCAAAATTAGACAATTGTAAAAATCGTTTAATTTCAATTTTGAAAAATCAAATACCACTTAAAATATACTTCATTTTAATATATTTTTGTTTATAAATACGCATAACAACCCATACAATTTTATTTAAGACGGCAATTGCATTGTCATTACAAGGTACTGATTACAAAAAATTACTTATTCTCTGCATGTGGTTGTGTTTCAAAATATACATGATGCACCGGAGGTATATAGGGTAGTAGCTGCCTTTATAATGTCTTGATGTCTTTATAATTTTTGTACAAAACATGGGATTTCTTTGAGAAATTAAGCACGAACTAGTTATATATAAAAAAAACTACATTAAATTAAGCATGAATGATAGCTCATTTTTCTCAAAAATGGACTTACACCACTTGCAAAATAAACTGTCCCATATAAATCGTATTTATTATATACGTCCATAAAAAGTATACAATAAAATACGATTTCTTGTAGAATCTGAATGTTAACTTACTACGTATTTACGTACATTTTTTTCTCTGTTAAGTAAAGTTTTATAAATTTTACTTTTTAGGCTTTTAAAATATTTTTTTTTACTTCAATAATAATCAAATCTAAAAACTGCTCACTGTTTAAAATACTAACTACAGAAAATCCGAAACTATTTAGGTATAACATATTTAATAATCACTAAGAAAATAAAAATTATTTAAAAAAAATGAAATATAAATTCTAATGTTGAATTTGGAACCCGAATCCGCGCCTCTGAGACGGTTTTCAAGAGTTTGAGGGTTTGAGTCCCGCTACGTTAAAATTTACAAGTTTTTTTTGATTAGAAAATCAAAAAAAAAAACTCGAAAATATATTTTTGAAACCGAGGCACATGAAAAGTAATAGGTACAAAGATCAGGAATATATACTGAATAAATAAAACGCGAAGATATTTCCTCGATAATTCTATTTTCGTCTCGGATGTTTTGGGTGTTTGGATCTTTACTAATATGATGCTAAGTTTATAGTTTTCAGGTATCATCAAGAAGCTTTTCAACAAAATGATTAACATTTTCTTTAAATTTGGAAAGTTATCCCCATATTGTACTGTTGTATAATTTTTATAAAATTGTAAAATTGTTGTTATAAAATTAACGTGTCAAAGGTTATCTTTGATACTGTAAAGAATTTGTCAGCAATGAAAAATAATTACGAATTACCACTTTGCATGTTTTTACTTTTTTAGGTTCTTAGGTTACATAATAATAATAAAAAGAAAGAAAAATATGTAAAACCATATATATTCGTGCGTCAACTAGACTCACTTTGCTCTGAAACTATTCTACTAACATTTAGAAAGCAATACCAAAATGTCTGAAAACTATATCAATATGAAAGAAAAATAGATGGAAAATGTTCACGGGAGTAACTCTACCTGTATGGTTGGTATTTAAAATAGTGCATATTTATATTATTGCTTGAAATATCAATTTATTTCATATAATTTAAAATTTCAAAGAAAAAAAATGTCAACTCATTTTATCAGCAATTTCATTATCAATACGTACCTACTACTTCTCAATCAGACTTCTATATTAAAACGTTTCCTTTGAAAGACTACAATAGCTTTTCGCCGTCCGTTGTTTACTAACGACGAGCCTGAAAGCGTTTCTGCTTCCAGTTTTAATGAATAAAAGGAGGCCTTTGGAGGATTTCGTCGAGAGTTTATTTATTTCCTGTTGGAATATATTTTTCATTTGGTGTTTATTTTATTGAAATAGGTATATCTCTCTCTATCTATTCAAGTGTGAAGGAAGTAAAAATTTAAAAATAGAGACATTATTTTACTTGACTTGACTTGGTATCGTGGACTGCTCCTGACAATGTACTGTATAATTCTATGCGACGAAATGTTTACCTAATAATATTTTTCATATTATATCTTCCAATATGGTGAAACTAACTGCAGCATCATATTAGTACGCTATGGATACTTACTTTTAAAACAGAAATAAAAGAAAAAATATCCATCTTTTTCTTGAGATAGTAAACGGCACATAAACGAAATGACAACTCAAAATACAATAGATAGACAGACGTAAGTAAGTTTCGCGAAAACACGAAAAAAATTACCTATGTAAAATTATTTTTTTTTTTCTTGTAGCCATGGCAACTATTATATTTAGGTATTTTTCAAGTTATTAATTCCCTTTTTCACATTTTAATGGTATTTATTATATTGGTTTTGTTTCATTTTTTATGTACGATAGAGTTGTTCATAAAAGTAAATTACTAGCGTTATCTCTCTAAATTAAAACTTTATTAATAGAACTGACGTATAACCAAAATACCTTTGTTTGGCGCTAGTGGTTAATTGTTATTTTAATTAAAAGTAATTTGGTATGTCTTTAACTTAAATATGTTTCGTGTATGTTAAGGAAAAAAATATGCTAAAGCATTTTGCTCAATTAAATTAGAATTGGTAATTCCAATTTGGTCAGTAAGCCGAGGCAAAAATTTATAAAAGAATTCAAGATTCACGAAGGCATTTTGTGTATTTTTTTTATTATTATTATTGCTAATTCATCAACAAAACAGCATTTTAATCAGAAAAATTCTAACATTTATCCATTTCCAACGAACATATGTACCTATTCATTGTTATTTATTTATAGTAATCCCCCTATTTTACCTGTCGGATACATCTATTGATGCCTGTCTCGCACACCCTCGCGCCAATTCGCTGAAGTATCCCACGCACACATACAAACAAAACTATACAATATTCATACGTAACTAAAAGCTGTATGGCTGTATTAGCGAATGATATCGTCTAACTAAGAAAAAATTTACAAGTGCTTATAAAGAGCAGCTTATAGCAGGCAGAAAGAATCTGAGGTCAAAACGCTAGGACATTTCTCGGTTTTCCCCGCAAATTTAAAACACGATGTCTTAATAAGCGGAACTCAACACCGCAACCGCTTATTTGTTCAGTTTCTAAGTAAATATTGTTTACGTTATATCAAATACGGGTGTATAAATTACAAAAACGGATAAAAGCGATTAAAGCTGGTTTACGTGACTAGAGATCAATAGCGATGCGGTAGCCCTGCCCCTCGCCCCGCGCATGATCTAACTTGTAGTTATGTTCAATGATACAGACTTGTTTTAAAGTAGGCTCGTTAGTTTTAAGTATAGGTATTTATTATTAAATTTTTATGGTATTAGATATATCTGTTCTCATTTCCTGCCTCTGGTCTTTAACAGAGGCAGGAAATGAGAACAGATATATATAGAATTCGATGGAAGGTGGGGAACGGCAGTGTCTTAATAGAAGCGGAAGGTCTTAGCACTGGGTTCCCGAGTTTTTCCTGCATATCCTTCTATGTGGGGAATACAACGCGAAGCTAAAAATAGATAGACATACCTATCTGTGCAACAATAAAAGCTCTTATTTTTTTTAATTAAATGATAATAAAGAATGTAATAAGATCGAAATTACTAAATGCTTTGTTTTTATTTCCTTATAATCTGTTATTATTAATATTCCTCAATATTCAGTGTTTGTTATTTGGCTGTTAATAAAAAAATTAACTGCTTGATTTGCAAAATTTTTTATACCTATACCTACCTACATATATTATAAATCATGATAAAGGAGAATGTCCACATTACATTAAGATTACATAGGTAGGTTAAATGTGGTGAGTTAGTTTTAACATGTTGTAATAACTGTGCATATCATACTGTATATTTATTTGTTTTGTTGTAAGTTAAAGCTGTATTTTAACTATATCTCGTTATATTTATTCTGTAACTGTTCAGTATTAGTTATACTTTTCTTAACTGTCAATTTCCATCGTGTGTTTTCCATACAATGTGACATTGTCAAAGTTAATTGTGTTCAATTAGCACGCTCGAAATGTCACATATTAAGAAATCAATCACTCAAAAAATCATCAAAATCACTCAATCAAGAAAACTATGCACATAATATAACAGTACCTATTCGGTTATGTCGTGCAGCACGTAATATTTTAAAAATAAATGGAAAATAAAGTATAAAGTAAGCTACTACTGCGGTTATTGCTTCCTTGACGCGATGTGTGTGTTGATAAATAAGGGCGAGTCGGGCTCGCATATCAAGGGTTCCGTACGAAAATTGGAGGTCTCAAGCCTTTTCTGAAATTGAAGTTTAGCTTAGCCAGAGCCCTTTCATTTAATACCTTAATTGAACTAGCATCTTAAATACCATTTTTTTCCCCTTTTTTTTAGGATTTAACCACATATGTATAGATTTCAGATGTTTTCCAAGCCTAAGCCAAGTTTCATAATTTAAGGTCAACCCGAAGTAGTATCTGTTACTTTTGATTCCTCTTACAGTGTCGAAATGAGCGTTTTTTGCGGCCATAACTTTTGTTAAGTAAGTGTAGAAGTACGAATTTTCAGAAAATTATAGGGCCGTTTGAATTTGAACTCGATATCTCCAAGCATCTGAGATACAGGCTCTTGACAGACAGACAGACAGAAGGATAACAAGGTGATCTTGTAGTGTTCCCTTTCCCCTTAAAATATACCCTGAAAAGACGTCCCTTATAAATATTATTATATAGAGATTAAGAAGTCAGTAGCAAAATGGTAACCAATAATTAACATGTCATTTATCTGAAATCAACTCCACAAAATTGTGGTATTTCCATGTTATTCATCAATTAATGGAGTATTAATGGCAAAATTTACAAAAGGATGTATTTACATAATTTTAGTGTTCTATACAATAACGCTATTATGTTTTTTAAATTTAAAATTGCCGAGCTTCCAAGCTAGACTTGATCGCCAGTTTTACCCGTTAAGAGGTAAAATTTCAATAATCCCTTCTTGGCGAAAACTTATTCTTCTGGCCATCTGTCAAGATATAAGTTAAGAAAATTAATAATATTTTTTGTTTAATATGCTCCATTAAAATAAGTTTCAATCAGCTCAGTCATTACGTAATTTTACATTCTCTTCTCTACAGATACGTAAGTACGGCATACAGATAATAAAAAAAAAAAAAAACTTTTTCGATGCAATAAAAAAAAATTAATTAAACTTATAAGCTATAATTAAATATTAATTTTTAATTTAGACCAATCTTTAACCACACAATGTAAAATAATTAAATATATTAAAAACATAAATTGTATTATTAAATTAAATATTTTTATACTAATAATTGTCTGGCGTCTAAAACAAATTGTAATCACAGCTGCTGATTTGTCGAAGCAAATTGGGGTTTATACATCTCATTCTATTTCATACAAAGTGAAAGAGACAGAATAGCCACGCTACTTTTAAAATTAGAATGCCGACGGCGCGGTCGGGTGAGATCGTGAAACGAAGAAGTATCGCTACGTAATATATCTAAGGTATCTTGTATAAGTAAAATGGTTTAATATTTATGTTTCTTTTGAAACAGCCCACCCACAATGCTGTAATGTAGTACAGAGGGTTACAAAATATGGATTGGTAAAGAAATTTGGGCTTTATCACAAGTACAAGAAAATTAGAAAATCAATCATTTTCGAAGGCCATAAAAGAAATGGTTAGTATATTTTTTTATACGTATATTTTATACAAGTGATAAATGAAAAAAAAATAACATATGGACTAAATATTTAGTAAAATATAATAAATCATCTTTAATTATATTTTATTGACGTTATTTTTTAATTACAATTTATGTCTAAAATATTGATTTGTGTTAAGAGAATTGTTAGAACACTGAGCTTTTCTACGAGTACTACTCAATTTTCAAGATGACTTTATGCTTCACGTTTGTTAGAAAAGCGTCACTCGCTACATAATATCTCAAATGTCGGACAGAATGCTGTTTTGACATTAAGTTCCCCCCTGCCTACCCTGCAATATGCGGGAAAACTCGAGCAAAATCAACAAGGATTATTAACATTCCCCTCTTTATTCTCTGATTAAGTTATAACTATATATATACCTAACGTTAAAAAAATAAAATTGCTAGTTTCCAAAAACAGATCACCAAAGAAACCTCATCCCCCCCTCATCCAGATCTTTTAAAACCTTTATAACATAACCATAACCATCTTTAGATTGAGATAATATCTATTTCGCTAATTGTAAGCAATTGAAAATAGGTACAATATTCTCTTTTACAAAGAAAATCAGGAAAACAATACATAAATAACATTAACAATATATTGCAACGGGAAATCGAGTGTGGCACAACAAAGCATATGAATTGGCTGTTTTAGTTGGATAAATTATACCTTTTAGTATATTCGCATTTTTTCCGCATTAAAAGGATAGGAAGCGGAAACGTGGCGTAAAACTTATGACTCTGCTCCTATTTTCTGTCCAATTCTTCGTAAAATTTACCCATTAAAAGAAGACTATATGACTATTTATTTTTTACCTTTTTACACATAGAATATACTTTTAAATAATATAATTAAATTGAAGTAGAGTTCGTCATAAAAAGAAAGCCCTTTCTTTCTGATTTCTTCTTTTTTTTATACATTTTATTCCTTAGTAAAATTGTGTATACACAATCGTTTGTAATAAATAATATAATTGTAAAATAACAAGTGGAAAATAAAAACACAAATTGACTTGATGCCTTGACTTAATGCCTTATCAGCATCGTAAATATAGGAAGTTGTGCAAGTAAAAGTAGGCCTATTGAGTTTCTTGACAATCCAGTCTTGCGCGTTGATTTTGCTTGTTTAAATTTTAAAAAAATATTCATTTTTTTTTCATAACTTTTTAAATTTACAAAATGTACATTTTTATTTTCATAAAAAGAAACAAAAAGACTTTTTGTGAGAGTGAGCAACGAATCAATCAATCATTCTATCTAAATCCACCACCGACCGTCGGCCCGCAGCCGACATCTGCGTTGCGATCGATTCGTCGTTTCGTACGCAACTTACCAGGAACCCATGTTTTAGCTGGAGATTAGTCTTTTTAACATTTTAAAGATTACATCTTGTATACAGATACAGTATTAAATTACAAATTTCGTATATTGCCATTTGTCTTTCCTTTTTATGTTACTTACCACTAGCACTTCTTTTTTATTATATATATATGTTAACTTCTTATCACTTCTTTTTATCTGTATTATGTTGCGAATTTAATGGATATAAGCCTGCGACATCCCAGATGCCCCAGGCGATGCAGGTTTATCTGTTTAACTATTTCTTCTATTTGCTTCCAGTAGGTTTAATTGGACCTGAAAATGTACATTAACGCTCGCCTCCTCTGTCCAAGCCGCTCTCTCTAAAAATATTTTTTTTGTTTCAGAAATGATCTGATATAAATTAGTTCTAGAAAAGTCAGTTCGTGAATTACCTGTTTACTTTAAAATAATGATCATAAAGATTATTTTTTCCTAGGTTACTGTAGCCATTATTATTTACTACTTACTTAATACATGTGCTACACGTTTAAAACTTCTATTAGCGATCTGAATAACTTATGCATTGTTGTCTATTATATAGTGTTTTATGATGTTCTTAATTCATGTCTATGGTGAGAATCCGCTCTCACTATGGACAGAGACTGTTTCTAAAATTGTCAAAAAAAATCTTTAAGTATATATTTTAAGAGATGAAGAATCTCTTTTTCTTTAAGTCATAATAAAATATGTTATTTGAAAAATTATTTTCTTATTTTATTTTCTTATTTTATTGAACATTTATTTGCTGTGATCAACTCCTTGTAAATACAATAATAAACTAACTACGATTTTTTTTTATTTACTTTTAAGGAACACCTTATAGCATTACCAGGTAACAACCTGCTGTGCTTAATTGTTCTACGATATGGAGTTAACTTTTTATGTGAATAGATTGTGTATAAAAAGAACGTATGAAGTAATTATATGTTTATTTATGTACTTATAACAAATATTTACATAAATTTATTCTGGAGTATGAAAATTTATTCACTTAAAGTTCGTCATAATAATAAATATAAAAATAAACTTTTTAATTATTTTCTATGTAATAAAATATTTACTTATAATAAAATTGTAATGGTTCGGTGTCTGTGCATGGAATATATATAAAAAATGTTAATGTGGGCCTTTTTTAATGTATTAGAACTCAAAACAATGATTTTTATTGTGTTTGTCTCTGAGTTTTTTTATTATATGGCTAAACCGATTCAAATACAGTTACACATTTCTACTTTGTTACCCTACGATAAAGTGTTTGTTTTATATTCAGCGGTTCCTAAATAAAAAAGTTACATCGATATAAAGAGTTACTTGCGATAAAATTGCTATAAAACTAATAATTTATTAAATTAGCCAAAATTTTAGCTATCAATGTATGAATATTGTCTTTAAAATGATAATACTATTAGATCACGAAAGTAATTGAGATAAGAAACTAAATAATTGTGTAGGAAAAGCGGGCGAAGCCATGCGGAGTCCGCTAGTAAATAATAATTGCAATTAAATAAAAAAATTGCAGCTGTCAATAAAAACTTCGCTTACCTAGAAGCAAATATTATTAAATATACATTTTTAAGTTATAAATTTACTTTAAAAAAAAATCAGTAAAATAATAATGACGATATATATAGATATAGATTCCGCGTATCATTTAACTTTTGGTCAGAGCTCGAGTCGTTTTACATAACCTCGCACAATCGACAAGATTGCCTTGTCGTTATCACAATGACGTAGCGTACGGGAGTTGCGCAGTGCGCGCTGGACACCCGGCTATCATATCCTCGAGGATATATTCAATACATTCCTATCAATGATAAAATATACTATCAAAATGAATATCAATTCTATTGCATTGTAATAAAGGTTAAATATAAAAAAATGATAACAGTCGGTTAGATCGTTTTTAGTTTTGATGCTACACATGCGCGAATGTACTGAAATGAGAACAACGCACTTGCACGATATGTTGTGACACCGTCGCGTATTTATGCTGTCCTGGTACGTATGCCCGCTAAGCCGTGGCACACGATACTTATTTTGCGTAACTGTTTTTTTTTTTTAATTTATTTTTTCCATTTTGTTATTTTGATAAGATCTAAAATTATTCTGCCGAGATAGGTGTTATGCATATATTTTATCTGGAGTTTTTTTAAAAGTTTTCATATCTTAGTATTTTTTGTTTGAAATTTTGTATAATTTTAAGATAAATATATATTTTTATGCTATAGTCAGTCGTCAGCGTTAATAAAATAAAAAAAACGTTGTGTGCTATATACGTTATGTATAATAAATATTATATATATATATACATATTACTTTTAAGGAAAACCTTACAAAAGAAACAAAAAAAAAATAGCTTAAATAATTAATAAAAAAACTATTTCAATGCATCTTACTTCTTATATTTTAATACAATCCAAATATTCTTGAAGCCCGACAGACGATAAAACTTCCCAACACTTACTTGTCTGCCCGCACGAGGAATGTCAATCATGCCAAAGTGATCCTTAAGCATCGACACTAATAGGACAACATGACTATACAAAATATTACGCGAATTCCATCGGTTTGGAAGTGCTTTTTTCAAGTTGCGATCATTAAAGTTGATATGTAGTATATTCGTTTTAAAGTAAACCTTATTTTTATTATAGTACAGTATATTTTTAAACAAAAATTATTTTATTATCAACCTCCTCTTCAGATAAATATTTTTACAATGAAATTTAAACCTTATTGTTATTGTACAAAAATTGAATTTACAATAAAAATGTATATATTTATTCTGTTTTGCCGCAATATATTTCATCAATAGTGCGAGCAGGATAGTAGATATTGAACGGAATGGCATGCAATAGATTCCTGCAGTGTTATGATCGCCTGGTACAAGAGATCGTTTGCGTGTCGGTCGAGGTGGCGCGGTGCTCGATGCCCGCCGCCGCACCACCCGCGACTCCGCTATTCCTTTTATTCATTGGAAAGGGAAATATACAAAATAAAGAAGGAAGTTTTGTTATATTAATAATATGATATAAATATTTTTTCATGTTTTTTTTTATTCTCGTTTCCTTATTCTCCATCTTACTCTTCTTATCTTAAAGTTTAAGTTAAGAAGAGTAAGATGTTTAAGGTAGTATCCGCCACAGATCAATCTTATCTTATTGTAGGTAGTTCCTCAAGACAACGTCCATTCCCTACTTCTGTTTTCTGTTTTGTTATATCGTAAAAGTAATTAATTCTCCTTATTGTTTGTATAATTTTGCTTTAACGATCTAGATGCTTCCCAAGCACATAAACCCAAAAATACTATTGAACTGACAGCAATAGGTATCTGAACTTCTTATTTGGGTGACTCTTCGATCCTGAAGGTCGGTCGCTAGCCTCCTAAGCTATACTCTGTCCAATGCTAGATGAAATAGTTCTTTCACGGATTTGATGCCGGTCCATTCCTGGTGGCTGGTGGTCTCAGCCACGACTAAACTAAAGGGTTAGTATAAAAATAAGATGTAATAGAAAGTCAAAATGTTTTGACTGTGTTAATGAAGTAAATCAGTGATTCTCAACCTTTTTTTTGTTGCGGCACATATTTAAAGATTTCAAAATTTGGCGGCACACAAAGAAAAAGATAAAAATTATTTACTTACTACAACACACTGCATAAATAGTTTATGACAAAAAATTTAATATATTTGCAAAATTTGGCGGCACACTTTTTAAATTTGGCGGCACACAAAAGTGGTTGAGAATCACTGAAGTAAATTCCTCTAAATCTGCAATACTTTCTTTCTTCACAAAACCAAAATTATGCCATTCATTTAGGTGATTCTCTACTACGCCGCCTTAGCCGAAATAGTTGTTCGTGCCCGATACCTACTCAGCAATTCACACCGCCCTTGAAACCTCACTGACAGCGTAATACGGCTTTATTGCAGACACGCTCCTCAAATTTGAACTCATGTTAATCAGCTCCCGTCTATTTCAACGCGATATTTAGCTACATCTTTTCATTCCATTTTAAGATTCTTAATTACCGAGTTTCTCTTCCTATTTGCGTTTCCGACTTAATCTGCTACCCATTTCAACATGATCCATGAGTTTTTACGTCAATCGGTATGACTTCTATAAAATATTTAATATTATAAAGTTATTATACCTTCTTTTCACATTGTACCCCGCATACAGCAATAGATAGAGGAAACCTAGTGTTAAGACACTCCGTTCTCCATCCATTCTCCAGCGTGAATCTAAAAGAAAAGTAGTTACGTAGATACGTAATCATTTTTCTTTTAGATTCAGGCTTCGCGGGTAGACAGGCAGAGAAAACTCACTGTCAAGATACCACTTTTTTAATTATGAGTCCTTTTTTTTTTGTAATATTATAGATACAGCAAAAAGTCATTATTGAAAAGACTTTAAGCAGAAGGTATTAGTTAGTAGTTCAGCTCTTATTATCATCATTCAGTCATTGACAGCAACTTTCATGTCCTAACTCTTTTTTTGCAATAAAAAAAACGTATCGAAATTAGGTTTTAAAATAAATCAGCTTCACGCCGTATCCCGCAGACAGCAGGGTAGGCACGATTTGAAATTACGTTTTATATATATGAATACAAATTATATATATGAATACAATTTTATATATATGAATTTATATATATGAATACAATTTTATTTATTGGTGCGTGGAAATGATAATAATATTTATTCCCACGCTTTGGTAACACGACAAAACTCTGCTCGAAATATCTCGGAAATACGGCGGTGCATAGGAAACTGGGTGTTTTAATAATAGGTTCCCTCTGCCTACTCTGCTATATGCATGATATACCGTGAAACTATATACGTAAAAATAATAATTATATATATATATATCATCACAAAATGATGTATCTGTATAATATATGTTTGTATTTTTTATGTTATTTCAATAATTGCGGCGAGTTCCACTTAACGCTCCTATGCCTCCAGATACATATTTAGAAGACGGCGGAAAATGGGGAACGGGAGTGTCTTAATGAAAACGGAATATTAAGATACTAATATAAGAAAAAGTGTTAAGACACTAGGTTTCCAAGTTCCCTCTGCCTACTGTTCTGTTCCCTCTGCTATGTGCGGAATAAAGATTGGGACTAAAAAAAAATCTATAATAAAATAATTCCATTTGCATATGTTATACGCCATTAAAGATTTTCTTATATTCGTTGGTTCATTACAAATAATCAATAACATAAGGTCATATATTATTTATAAACTGAGAAGGTATTTACATACCTCGTCTTGTCCGTTCTATTTACATAAAGACATTTATTTGCAGCCATCATGACGCGTTCTGAACATGTTTACAACACATGATAGTTGTGAGAATACATAAAAAAGTAAATAAAGGTTGAACCTTCCAAAAGAGGAAATCTCCAGTAGGTATCTATTTTTGAGCAAAGCCTTCCGAATTAAGGTATAGGTAAACTGCCCGCACCGCCCGCTAAATAAATTCTAAGATTTTGACAGTATTTCTATTTAATATATTTTTTTACAATTATGATGGTGTCTATCACTGTAATATATTGCATATAAATATGTATTCATAATTGTTTTAGTCTATAATTTATTTAGATTAAACTGCTCTTTCGGCATAGGTTATTCTGACGTCGATTACGGCGAAAAGACGGATTCGTTTTCAACCGTTTGATTAACTTTGAGTATTAAGATTAGCATTTTTTTTTCTTATAGGACAATGTTTCATATTCAAATCAAAAAAGAGTTTTATAAAATAGTTAATTTATTTCCTGACTTTTTTCGATTAACTCGGCTGAGAGTTTCGATTACCTAAGGTACTTAGGTATTTAGAAGACGCTTCATATTATCACTCGCACTGGCAAGATGTCAAGAAATAATATGTTCTACACATTCATTTAAGTATTTGCTTTAGTGCTTGTTTGACTGAACGAGAGTATCTAGAGATCAGGTGAAAACGGAGTATCTTAATTAAAATGGAACCCTACAATCTCCTTGTCTACCTTGCTAAGCTTGTTAACTAACAGATTGTAGCGTCAGATAAGCTTTTCTTTTCTTCGTTCTTGCTCTATCTAAAAAACAAATGATATGTGCAGCAAGCACGCTGTATCCTACACACAGAAGGGTAGGTAGAGGGAACCTATTATAAATACTCTGAGTTCCCCACCTTCCGCCGAGTTCTGGAGGCATTGCGAGTTGAGTGGCGGAACTCAGTACCTCGTTTTGCCTCGACTTCAGAGCGAAAAAATGAAAATATAATAAATGAAAATATAATATATTTCAATCCTTCGAGTAGGGATCGAACCCACAACCAGTCGATTTTACAGTCACACTTGGTGCCTCTGCATCACGACTGGCCTCACATATTTTATATGTACTCGTACTCGTTTTATATAATAGGCAAAGATAAAATGCAATGAATGTAAAGAAACATGCATCATAATCTTTTATAAATATAACCTCATCACTCCTCCGACACATTTACAAGGAAATCAGAACGTAATAAATTTTCTAAGTTATTTCCATTTTCCCGCCCAAAGCGTCAACGCAATGTAATCTGGTTTTCATCACTTGCCGCGATTTATACATTAATCTTCACATCACCACAATAACAGTGGCTTTACAACAATGTATTTTGAACCTTATTACTTTGTAATAAGAGTCAGAATTAACAAAATAACCACTTGAAAATCTTTGGCATAGCACACAAAAATTCTATCTTTGAAAATCACAAAGTCGCCCAAGGCGTCGCTCGGAGTTCTTCGCGCCACCCGATTCGTATTTGAGAGAGGGATGGCGATACAATTTGTTCAATACGTTAGACGGAGAGAGAGCTAATAGCAATAGAAGAGGGTTCCAATTGATTTGGAAGGGTGACTCGCCCTTTGGCGTCTATTGAAGTCCTGCGGGTGGGGCACTCAGTTTTTTTGTTTCTCTCTTATTTAGTATAATTTGAATATGCAATCTACATGGCGGACTCGTTTCGCAAATATGGTAGCATGTACGTGACTGTGTAATCTCTTTAACGCGAACTGCTATTTGAATAACAATAGTGCTCTTTTGTGTTTATGCTAAGAGATAACGTTAACTATTAATTGTCTGTCGTTGTATTATATGTATATGTTTGATATATTGTTATGTAAATTAAGATAATGCTAATATATATAGATATCTATATTAATATAAAAAGTTTCTTAATTAGTTTTTAATAACAAAGAATCTTTGTCTAAATCACGTACAGTAAAGAGAGAAACCAATATCCAAATTATAATTTCTGTAGCTAGATTTTTTTTCTCAGAAATTATTATAGTTCAACTTACTTAGGTACGTTATTCAACTTAAAAATCGTTGAGTTTGAGAAGAACAATAAATAGTACGCAATGGATGAAAAATTACTAAAAACTAAGGTTTATACATATCTCTAAGTTAACACGAAACTGTTTGAAATATTTGATGCGTATTCATTCTTCAGTATCTACTTATACTAATACTAATTTCATTATAATTCTTGGGGAACTACTAACCACATACCTTACCTGCTAAGATAAGTTTCTTAATCAACTGCGTCTTGAAAGAGATGAAGAATGGACGGCATGCAAGAGCAATATAAATGACAAGATATTAGTCAACAAGTGAATAAAGTAGTATATTTGGGAAGTATGTTCAGTAGAGATGGAAGATACGAGATGAATGTAGAAAGGCGTATTGCTGCCGGTAACAAGGTTAACGGTGCCTTAGCTGCATTGATGAGCTGCGCATTTGGCCGTACACAATGCAATGTGGATATTACATTAGAAGAATGAAAGAAAGATAAATGCCGTGGAGTGTGATCTCTTCGTAGGATATGCGGAGTGAGCTTAGCTGATCGAATCCGCAATGAAGAGGTCCAGAGAATGGCAGGTACTCGCGAGGATGTCCCGGTGAGAATAAAGAAGAACCCGCTCAACTGGTTTCGGCATGTTGAAAGAATGTGTAAAAGTGATAAAAGATTGGTGAAAAAAATATGATAGAAAAGTGAGCGTGAGGTAGGGGAGACCTCGGTTGACCACTTGGACGAAAACACAGTATCAAAGACACTGATGGAAGGTCCCGTAAAAATCATGAGTAGTGGACAAGGCGAAAGGGGTATGTAGAGACCGTAAGGTTTAGCGCGTAAATTAAGTTAATCTTTTAAAAGCACAAATTATATATAATAGTTATGATTATTTCGTATGAAAGAAATCTGTAAAAAAATATTTTTTCTTATTCTCATGTTAAAGCATAAGTTTAAGTTATAACTCGTATTTAAAAAAAGCTGATATTATTTTGAAAAAACTAACAAATTAATTTTAACATTTTTAAAGTGTTATTCCAAACTTAGGAAAGTAACTAAATAAGTAACTAACAATTTACTAGAACAGTGGAATAAAGTGGAATGTCTGAAGGGATTGTTTAGTTGAGACGTAATATATGAAACGGCTAGTTTATCTCCTTCACATCCAATCCTAATGACCACGTTTCTCAAACATAAATGACCGAAAAGAGAGAATTACAAAAATTACAATATTGTACAAGCTGGCACCAAAACCACAGCATTTTTACCACGAATAAGGTAAATAACTTCATATTCACCTTCATATCACCGGCATTCGCAGTCCGCTGGGTTACCAGCTGCCTATATATTATATTGTCTTATAAATAATACATATCTAGCTCCCATTAAGTCCAAGGCTGAACGAAAGTGTCTGTTGATTCTATAATTAGAGCCATTATCAGTAATTACCGTTATCAGTAGGCACTTGCGATACAAGCAATGGTTGGGAGAGACGTCATCGCGTTACAACAGATGATGAAAAGTATTGTTTTATTTACTGACTTAAAAACTGTAATATTTATGTGTAATATTGTTTTATTTAGCTTACTCTTAAGACGTTTTTTTTTATTTACACACATTTTTAAAGAAAATGTAGAAATGAGAATAATAAACATCTAATCACATCTAATTTTAATACACGAAGCTTGTGGGTTCGTTTCCCATGAAGGGGACAATTTTCCATTATTCTTCAATTATCTATTGTGCTTCTATGTATAAAATTACAAATTGTTGTTGAATTTTAATGCAAATATAACTTAGAGAATCATGCATATTAAATTAATACACTAGAAAGTGAGAGGTAGAGGTTTTTTAGGATATCCCGTAAAAATAGCTCTACATAAAGTAAATTATTTCTATATTAAAGACATTTATGATTGCTTTCTGTAACAGAAATACTTTAGAGTTACTGAAAAAATAAGAGAAAAAATTTACATTTTCATTTTTCTTCCACTATCCATCAGACCATATCAACTTATACAGTGTTCAACCAAAACAAATGTAGTGTAGGCGATACGTAAATAAACGATTTAAATTATTCTTATCCTAATAACTTTAGCATCTTAATGAAATAATTGCAAAACATACCGATTAAAATCGAGATGCACACAGTTCGAGATATTAAAAAAAATATATTTCAATTTTTTTAAGCACAATAGAAAATATATTTTTTAGCGTCACGCTGTATCCTGCACACAATACTGCAACCAAAGGAACATAATGTTAAGCCACTCCGTTCCACACTTACCTCCGGATTCTGGAGGATTTACTTGGTGAGATTTTACTTGTTGAGTGGCGGCAAACAATCATGACCTATCAATTCAAACTTATTTACGTACGTCTCTTTAACTTTTATTATAATTTTATTATACAATTTAGATTATAATGTCAAGGGCTATCAGAATAACGACGCTGTATCTTGCCTACACGGTCATTTTGAACGCGGTTCGTGACTCCGCAAGCCCCGCCAGACTAATTTCTTTATCGTTTTCGGTGACGATGTTACATAATAAATAATAATGCAATACACTACTTTTAGTACCATAGAAATGGTGTATCTTAACATTAGGTTCCCTCTGCCTACCCTTCTTTATCTACAGAATATAAAGAGAATTGAAAAAAAAAAGTATTCCACTTTCTCCCGTTCCTGACTAAGAATTTCAGGGTAACTTTTGTCCTTTATACCCTATACATGTATAACATGTATAGCGAGGTGTCGAGTTCCACCACTTAATTCCTCAAGAATTCGGTAAAAATTGATAAACGGTAATGCCTTAACGGGAAAGTAAGTCCCTTAACGTTAGAATCCCAGGTTCCCTCTGCCTTCCCTGCTAACTGCGGGATACAGCGTGAAGCTAATAAAAAATGTTTTTCAATAAATATATGAAATACGACCGTTCTTAAACGCAAAATTTTAAGTTTGACTTTATTGGAAATCCTTACGAAACATTATTTAAATTTTCTTTTATTTTGATCGTGACATGTAAGCGATAGGTATACTCGTATGTAGATATTATACTTACATTACAAAATATTAACAATTACTACTCACTTTGCTGTTAGATACTTGTATATAATTTTTTACGGTTATGGTTAGCCCATACACAAAATTTCAATTTCATCAGGTCTCCATCTCCCGTGAAAAATTACAGTTTATGTAAAAACGTATCTAACTACCCCCAACACCAACCCTCAACAATCTCAACTAGATTTTACTAATAGATAACTCAGGATTTCATTTTCTACTTTCAGAACGAAAAATGCTGTATTTATTAATATAAAAAGAGTTTTAAATAAAATGATTACTGATTATATATTTCTCACATAACCATTCACATGTATTTTGAAAGAGAAGAAAAAAAATATAGTATCTAATGTATTAATTTTTTGCACAGAGAAGTGTAGAGACAACAATAATATTATATTACAACTTTCTTTACCTAAATTGCATCAGTGCAAGGTGCACTGATGCAATTATATAAATTTAATAAGAATATCCATCCATCCATACTATAAAGTGTGAGTTCGGTTCCCACTCGGAATAATTAATAATTTATCATTTCATCGTTCTGTTAACAAACCAAAAGATGACGTTGATTTAGGAAGTGCGGAACAAAAATGCTGAACTGTCTCAATATTAGGTTCCTTCTGCCTGCTCTGCTGTATGCGGTATACGGCATTAAATTATGAAAAATATATAGGTACATAATTACGTACTATAATAACAATACACTATACTCACGGCCTTCTCAAAGTCACCTTCAATTAAGCGTTGGTATTTGGAGGTTGAATAAATAAACATTTTTTTGTTCCAATCAATACAAGCGTTAAAGTAATTCGTCATTGTAACTTTGTTATTTATTTTAATATTTGATTAAGTTAGTACAATTCAATTTCATGCGTTTATATCGGCATGACAGTTCAGAACTGGCGAGTGGTAAATAATATATTTATTTAATATAGTGTGAAATTACATTTTTATAAATATAAATGAATAAACTACATAGGTACTAGACTACTGTACCGTACCTACTAGATTTTACAAAACTCTTCGCTTGAAGTGGTTAAATGGAAATAACATGGTAAGTTATTGCAAAACCATACGTCACGGTAATAGTTTCTATGTAACTCAAAAATGCGGGTTCAATTCGAAGATATTACTGAAATTGACGCATTCAACCAAACAAACTATTCAGGTTTATAATATTAGTATAGATTTATCATCTATTTAATACTTTCGTCCATGTCTGACTTTAATTAGCATTGTAAATAATCAACGTTCATCGTATTTTGAGAAGCAGAAGGAGCTTAGTGAAAAATCATTCCGTTCTCAACTCAAACGGACACATTACAAGTTCAACGGTGGAATCTAACGCTGCTTTGCACCCGATAAGTTTTTTTTCTTCTTTCGAATGGACTTTATTGCTGTTGACCTGGGATGGTCTTTACAGCATCACTGAGCCGGGAGGAGCGAGAGTAGCTCGCCCCTGAAGAGACATTAGTTAAGGGCCGTAAATATGTTTTATATGTAGTCCGTCGTAGCGCAGAGGCACAGTAACTGTAAATTAGACGGTTGTAGTTCGATCCTCACGAGGGGGACATCCTGACATTTCGCAATTTTCGTTTCCTATCATTGGTAACAGGAGAAAACGCGGCGTTTCCGGCGGCCGTCACTGAAAATGCAAAATCTCGAAATGATATTAACGCTAGATTTCTCCTGCTTAAACTGTTATAGGTACGCAGAATACAGTGGGAAGCTAAAGCAATACTAGTATTTGAAGGCACGAATCATCGTGTTCAGTCCATTGCGCTAAAAGCCGCAAACGACTTCTTTATGGTAAAATAATAAATCATATATTCATATACTCATTTCTAATATTGAGGCCAGTCGTGGCGCAGGAGCACAAAGTGTGAATGTAAAACCGACTAGTTGTGGGTTCGGTCCCCACTCGAGTAGATGAAATATTTACTTAAATTAATTTTTTTTTTTTTGACTTGTTATGCGCCACAGACTTCAGTTGTCCGTGCCTTTTTT